>SAUE01000326.1:38810-53102 GCA_009724625.1 Deladenus siricidicola | reverse complement strand
GTCGGCCTCGGCCAACTTCTCCTGCACGTGCGCGAAGTGGAGGCAGGTGTTGTCCTCCCAGTAGCGAATCGCCTCCACAATTTGCGTTATCGCGAAGAATTCCGAAAATGATACAATTACGGTGTAATTACGAAATAGTTACGGTCGTTATACATGCCAAATGTACATATTGCATTCTTTCTAATACTGCAATTACAGTAGGATTGTAACTTTTGCCAAAAATATGTATTTTTTATTACTCAATTTAATTTTTAAAATTTTTTTTGATTTGAAAAACTTGAAGAGGTTTTGTTCGACGATATACAATTGATACTGTATGTAATACATATTATATATACAGTATTACTGTGTGGGATGTTTGGCAACTCTTCAGCATTTTCGCCTTTAATAATGAAGCGTCAGAGAATGAAAATTTGAAAAATCTGAGTCGACTAAACGAACATCAGCGAGCGAGAAAATGTTTTTCTTCAATTTTAGAAATATCTCGTAAATTCGCCATTCAAATTTGTTTTGAAACTCTTTAATAAAATTTTAAATTTAATTTCACTAAATTTTCAAAATAATTAAAAAAAAATTAAAAATTTTTTTTTTAATTTTGAAAATTGGCGGAAAAAAATTTTACTAGCGAATCGTGGAAGCGAAATCTGATGGGACGTTGGCGCCAAATCGCGTCGGGATCACTGCTGAGGCTGCGCGAAGGCCTTTCGCGTTGGAGGTGAGTGAGAATCGCGGTCGCCTGATTCTCATTCAGCAAAATATCACCTAGAAAAAAATATCACTCACACACACAACTCAATGATAATTTACTGGCTTCTTATTGATCTTCTATACAAGAGTACAAAACCAATCCGAAAAGTTCCAGAGTCCTGGGGGAAGAAGGACTACATTACGGTTACATTACGGTAATAGAGAGGGTGTGTGGAAGGTGGCCATGGTTGGCTACGTTCTTATATATGATTTGTAAATAATCTCAGCGAAATTTCAGCAAAATGCCATTTGCGCAAACAGTGATGGAACTTGAATCATTTTTAAATCCGTAGTCAATTCAGATCAGATGTATCCATTCAAAACCGCATTTTAACGCTGCATTCGGATTCAAAAAAAATTTTTTTTGATACGTCTGAATACTGAATTCGGAATTCAAAAGAACTTTTTAATCCGAAGCTAGCAAAAAGCAGGTTTTTGGGCAAACCAAATCCTGGCTGTTTTGGATTCAAATGTTTTGACTCATTTATTGTAGATTTGAAATGTTGACAGCACTGCCCTATAAAAAGCGTTTTTTGGTGCAAAATTACAGAAAATCGCTTTTAATGATAATTAATAAATAAATTAAAAAAATAAATTAATAAATAAATTATTAAATAATTAACGAAACCTTCGAACAAAAACGGCGCAATTTCGGGTTTTGTGTTGGGTTGGATGCCGCTGGTGGAAAGCTCTTTGTCCTTGTCCAAATCGCTCTAAAATTGTGGAGAAATGAAGTTTACCGTATTATCTCTTACGGTATCCAAAAATTGGATATATTTTGAAATTATTTTTAGCAATTAAATATTCGAAAAAACATTCAAGTTTACAGACAACAAACACTGTTGTGTTTGTTGTTCAATTCAATTCAGTCAATTCATAGCACGGCGTGACCCCTCCCCATCTGCTCCGCGAAAAATCATAATTTGGTCAAAAATGACCATAAAAAATTCTTGTTTGGCCGATATGTATGTTTGACCGATTGTAGTGAATAAACAAAAGAAGATAAGTATGCTTAGGGGGTAGGGACGATTCATACCCGGATTATTTGGATTATTCATACCCAAGGTGATTCATACCCATCCCAATTTTTTATTTTTTCCATCCTTCAAAAAATTTGATTCTTCCTATACAATAGAACAATAACAAAACGAACGTAATAAAAATGAGAAATTACAATTAACGCAACAATTTAACAATTTTTTTGATTTTTCTTAATTTTTATAATAATCGGGTATGAATAAACCGGGTATGAATCGTCCGGGTGTGAATGCTTAGATATCAACCCGTATGCTTAGATATCAAACAAAATTCGGTTTTTTCCGGTTATCGAACATCCTCTAAAAATTTTTTAAATGATTATATTTAGATTCTCTGGCACAAGGAATTCGAATTTATTACTAATTTTTACAGATTTTGTTATGTCTGTGGAAAAGGAATCGAACCCACAACCATCACAAACGAAGCGACTGCTCTACCAGTTGAGCTACACGGACACCTGTAACCACAGAACATATATCTCTATTTATCCCGCTCAAACAGTTTTTATACAGTTTTTTGACATTTTCACGATGGTTGGGGTATAGCGACCTCTCAACACGTGTTAAAAAGCTCGGAGTTTGGCTTAAACTTAGAGTTTGATGCGGAGTTTGGCTTAGAGTTTAACTCGGAGTTGGCTTGGATTTCAACACGTGTTGGGGGGTCGCTATACCCCACACCCCCCCCCCAATTCCACACGTGTTTTGGAGGTCGGTATACGTATACAAAAACAACAAATTTGTGAAACTAATTTTTGGGAAATTTCATTTCACTCAGTCAAACATTTGAATTTTTTTCTAATTTTTAAACCCAATAAAAATTGAAAAATTATTTCGTCCGCAAGTGCCCCATCTGCAAATGTAGTTCGCAAATGTCGCAGTGCCCATTTTTGAACACAACGCTCTCATGAGATCATTTTTCAGAAATATTTGTCATATAAAATTGCAACAAATATTTTCTACGTGGCGGGAATGTGTGAAAGAAGTTGCGCGCAAGCGTGAAATTTTTTGAAATTTGGCATTGAAACATTATTTTTCGACCATCGGTGGTGTCACACATTCAAAATCTTGAAAAATTTGAACCAGCCATTTTTTCAAATCTGCGATGTAGACTTTGTCATAAAATTGTATTAAATGATCCTATTGCGGAGATATCAGTAAACGAATTTTCCAATACGAATTTTTTATAAAAAAATTTTTTTTTGTAAAAACATTTGCGGTTTGCGATTTGCGGTTTTGCGGCTTTTTTGGGGAAAAATTTGCGATTTGCAATTTGCGAAAATAAAAATTTATTTGCGATTCCACCCAAACGGCAGCGCCACGCGTAACCCTCCACCCCACGCCTTTGCGGAGGGCCCGCGGGCGGTTGCCCAGCTGTGATTCAACTCAATTTTCAATACCGTACATCGTGGCCAAAGTTGCGCTGACCGTACGTCTTGTCGTAGGCGATCTCCTTCATGCGCAACAGCAGCGCGCCGAGCGAAATTACGCTGGGCTCGCTGATCGCGAAATGGTCGCAAAGTTCGCGCACTACGCGCTCGTTGTACTGTAGCGCGTTGGCGCGGCCGTCTGTCGTCGTCGTCGACGGCGTGCCGGCGTGTTGGTGGTGTTGATGGTGGTTGGTGCCGGTGCTGATCACCACGCGCACTACGGTACTCGACGACGAGTTCGCCAATTCCACCGTAGCGTTCACAATCTCAATGCCCAACTCATCGCCGCCGCTATCGTTATCGTCCGCTACGGTATCGTGCGTTTGGCGTTTTGTACGGTAGGTTGTCGACACTGTTGTTGTTGTTATTGTTTTTGTTGTTGTTGTTGTTGTTGTTGAACGCTTTTTGTCACTCTTTTCGACGATACTGTAGTCGGTTTTGGGGAAAGGGTTATTGTGATTGTGTGTGGATAATAATTCTCCAAATGTTGAAATACAAAATACCGTAATGACGAAGTATATGGTATACGAAAAATAATGTGTCATACTTCTTAAACACACAAAATAACATCGCTACCGTTACACAGCGCTACAGTAAGGTAACGCTCTACCGTAAATTATAGCTATATGTACCATAAAGTAAAACTATCTATCATAAAGTATATTGTAAATTAAAATGTAATGTTAAAGAAAAGCATTACGGTAATTTTTAGTTTTAGGCTAAAGTAAACCTCTACGGTAAGGTAAAACTTTACCGTAAGATAAAATATTATTGTAAAGTAAAGGCATACAGTAAAGTTTTAAAAAATTACATAGGCCCGGCATTACAGCAGCTGCGCTCTACGTAAAGGATTTTTAAGGATAACGTAAAGGATTACTGTAAAGTAATAAATTCAAATTTTTAGCCATTTTTTGCTTTAAAAATGATAAATGTCTACAATAAATGAAAACATTGAGAAACGATAATTTGAATATGATGTATATGTATGTGTATTATGTATGTGTATACATATGTATGTGTACGTACACATACATACTAACGCACTATATATGTATGTACATACATATGTGTATAATCTCTGATGCAATAATGTAACCACAAAAAATTAAAAAATTAATAAAAATCGCATAAATTATTGAACTGAGAGTAAAAAGACAAGTTCTATGCTTTTGCTTTTGCTTTTGCTTTTCAATGCAAATTAGTAAACCGTATGTATATGTGAAGTGATTTATCATGATTACATATATATCATTATCATTCCCGATCGCAGGGGGAAATGATTAAAGAGCAGCGAAAATTATTTATTATTTCTACAAACTTTTAAATGCGAAAAATTTTGAAATTGTTTTCAGATGAAATTTTTTATCTGCAAAAAATGAAGAAATTCAAAAACGTTTTGTACAAAATTCCTTGGCGTTTTGACGCTTTACCGTTCACTTGCGTATCGATGTTAGGGGAGGGGCACTTAAGCGGAATATTGCAATTTTTTAAGTATTAAAAAATGATTAAACTGGCGTGCGAGATAGGGAGTCTTAGCCCTACCTTCCATGGGTTCGCCGACTCCTATGTATGAGAGGAATTTGAAATCCATTTTTGTTCGGTGTAGGAGGATGTTGTTAGAGAGGGCGTGGTCGAAGAGGAGAGGGGTGGTCCCCTCCTCCTTTCAGCCCATATTTGTTACAAGATGAGAGCCTGAGCGTATGCTTAGCCTGAGTCTTAGACCTTATTTCCCCCCGATCGCTGGTACTATATACCAGAGGTGAGCCGCAAATAAATTTCATTTGCGAAAACCGCAAATCGCAAATAAATTTTTATTTTCGCAAACAGCAAATCGCAAATTTTTGCCCAAAAAACCGCAAATCCGCAAATCGCAAATCGCAAATTTTTTATAAAAAATTTTTTTAGTAACAAAAATTTTTTTGTAAAAAATTTTTATTGGAAAATTTGTTTACTGATATCTTCGAAATAGGATCAATAATAATGTTATACCAAAGTCTACATCGCGGATTTGAAAAAAATAACTGTTTCCCATTTTTCAAGATTTGCGAAAAAGAAAATCAGCTATTTTTCGCAAATCGCAAATTTTGGCTCAAAAAAGCTGCAAAACCGCAAATCGCAAATTTTACCACCCCTGCTACATACATATGTATGAAAAACATGCCTAACGACAAAGGCGACTACGGTACTAAACTGTTCAAATCATAGCTCGGCAACCCCCTCCCCCCCCCCGCGGACCCCCCGCAAACGCAGGGGGTTACGCGTGGCGCAGCAGTTTGGGAGGAGGGTGGTGCAGGTTTCGAGCGTGGGGAGGTGGGGTAGCGCAAGGAAAAA
This sequence comes from Deladenus siricidicola, assembly GCA_009724625.1. NCBI lineage: Eukaryota > Metazoa > Nematoda > Chromadorea > Rhabditida > Sphaerulariidae > Deladenus > Deladenus siricidicola. The sequence continues at coordinate 47,560 of SAUE01000326.1, read as the reverse complement.
ANGCGAAGTGGGAAGGGGGGGGGTGGCGCTTTTTTTGGTCAGTTTGTTTGATGGTGGCATTATGTGATTAATTAATTAATTTATTTATTTATTTGAAGTTTGTTTTATTTACAAATTATAAAATATAAATTATTTTTCTTGTAGAATAAATTTGAGAAAAAATTTTTATGGCACAATGAAATTGAGCAAAACGAAGCGAAAAAAACATTTCTAAGCGGAGACTTTTGAAGGAAATATTATAATAGAAAAAATATGTATATAATATATATTATATAATACGTAATAATAATAATATCGTAATATTGAAGTAATGTGTATGTAACATATCGTAGCTGTTGACAACAAAACCCTTTCGATAAACCACACACATACAGTAGACAACAACAATACACATTATTTAAGTGAGGAGTCTGGTTTTGGCGCAAATTTACGTTGCACTTCTACATATTAGCACTTTGTGGCTGCGCTTACGTGCATATGTACATGCATATGTACATACATATGTACATATGTATACATGTGTGCATGCGTGCATGTATGCATTAGCCGCCGCTAGACCATCACGTCGTGACTTGAGGTATATTCGCTGCTGATTTCATCCTAAATTTTTGTTTTTTTTTTTGGTACAAAACAATTTTTTTTTCTCTTATTTAAAATCTAATAGGTATTCCGCAAAGAAACCGCTGTCACATTTATTGATTTATTTTTTGAACGAAACGGATTTTTTGTTACACGTTTATATCTATCTGAAAGAGCATTTTTTAGCGCATCAATTATGTATTTTTAATTAATTTTTATATGAAAAAAGCTAATAGAAAATGGTTGACCATATGTCAAAAGAGCAATATGAACCTTTTTTTGAAAAGAATATCTTTTGAATTACTTTTGTTTTTATTTAGTTTTTTGTTCAGACAGCGTTTTCTTTCCGGAATACCTAATAATATGTATGTATAAGAATTTTTCTATAAGCTACTGTAGTGTGAGGTGAGCTGTGTGTGCACACAGCAACATTAGCATACCATAGCGTACCCTACCTGTTCATACTCGTTGACGATGCTGCAACTCGACTCGGCGATCGTGGAAAGCCGCTTGAAGACTTGGCCGTCCGAGTGGCTTTCGCTCGTCGAAATTCCCTGAAATTTGAAAAAATAATAAATTTGTGTATGCATGTACATCAGGGGTGTAACAAAAGTAATTTTGAAATTTCGAAAATCGAAAATTTTGAAATTTCGATTTTCGAAAATCGAAAGAAAAATTTTATCGAAAATCGAAAATTTTGTAAAAATTTTTTTATTTATATTTTATATTTTATTTATATTCTTCAATACATATATTTCCAAGAAAAAATTGGTGGTTATTGTCCACGTTTGCGGTTTGGAGAAAAAATTGTGATGTATTAACAAACCTATGGATGATATTAACGAACGCATGGATGTTCTGAACTTAATTTATGTTACTAACTTACAACTAACTTACAAATTGTGAATCAAAATTGAACATAACTTATGTGAAAAAAACTTATGTGAAAAAGTTTGAAACTTAATTCTCCTAAAAATGACACATTTTGACAAAATTTTTTGAAAAAATTACGTATGGGCCGGGTTAAATTGAATAAAAAAATTTCTTAAAAATTTTGAAAATTTTCGAAAAATGGCCGATTTTTCGAAAATCGAAAATCGAAAGGAAAAAAGACCGAAAATCGAAAATTGTTACACCCCTGATGTATACGTATATGCACAATGCTAGAGGACGTTTTTGATTGTGTGTGGGTTATCCGAATGTTGCGCCCCGCGTAACTTGCGCCCCAAACTTTGCGTCCCAAGGTCGGAATTTAGCGCCCCGAAAATTTTTGGGGCACAAAATTCCGACGTTGGGGCACATAGTTCACGTAACCCTCTGGAAGCGGAAGAGATTTTTTTAAAGCTCGAAGACATAGACGGAGGCGATATTGTTTTTCGGATTCAGCATTGCATACATATAATCAGTGATTGGAAAAAGTTCATAAACTGAACTTTTTGCACGAAAAAAGAACTTTTTTTCATGAACCAAAATAGTTCTTGGCAACAAAAACTGTTTTCATTTCTGTTTTTTGTTCCAGTTTATGTCGACATGAACTTTTCCGACATTTTATCTTTCAATTATTTCTTATTTTTTCCGTTTCAATCACCATATGCATAACCTAAGAGCAAAATTAAATAATTCCGCTATCGATTGCATCCAAAATACGGCTTATAGGTGGAATTTTTCCCGTTTCTCAGCGTCATACGTCAAAAATTCTTTCAGGATTTTTGACAATCAGCGCCTAAAATTACCTACTTTTTTGGCCACATTTTCAAGGCAAAAATCGATAAAAAAAAATTGGCCAAAAAATTCACGATCGCCAAGAACTTTTTTTTCTTGAACCGAGTTCATTTCATGAACTTTTTCCAATCACTGCATTTAATGCATATGTACCCAGGGGTGTGGAAATTTTCGATTTTCGATTTTCGGTGTTTTTTCCTTTCGATTTTCGAAATCACAAGGGTCTTTCGATTTTTGATTTTCGGAAAATCGGCCATTTTCCGAAAATTTCCGAACATTTTCAAAATTTTGAAGAAATTTTTTATTCAATTTAAACTCATCCACAAGTGATTTTTCGAGGAAATATAAGCAAAATTTCAATTTTTGCGCTGTCGCCGCGCTCGCAAGAATAATTTATTTTACTTAATTTTTTGCAGTTTCTTTCCCTTTTTATCAATCTAATCAGTTAAAAAGTCTGATGAAAGTCTGATGATTGCGTAAGAAATTAATTTTTTAGAAACGAATGATCACTATTCAAATAAGTCGTGAATAAAAAGTGATTTACTTTTTATTTTAAAAAGTGAATGATTCAATGAACTGCAAAAAATAATTCATAATTCAAATCCAATGAACTCTTGGAATTCATTTGTATCATGAGTTTCTCGGATTCATTTGACTTTTGGATTGAAGTCTTTCAAAGAATTAAGTACAATTAACGAAAAAAAAGTACAATTAACGAAAATAAAACATACATATACATAAGTCTAAAAAATTGTAAAATTTGTCTTAGAAATTTGAGAAAAATTATAAATTTTGAAAAAAAAAATTTTGTTCAAATTTTCGATTTTTGGCAAAAAGTTCTTTTGATTTTCGATTTTCGGAAATAATTTTTTGAAATTTTCGATTTTCGAAATCACGAGGGTCTTTCGATTTTCGATTTTCGGAATCTCAAATTTGTTTTCGACACACCCCTGATATGTACATATTCGAAACAAATTCAAAAATGGCGTTTCGTTCGACTGTATGTATTGTGTTGTACGGATTAAACTGGAGCCCTCGACTTATCACTACTCACCAACCGACTATTGCAATGCGATACTTTTCATACCCAAAAAACCTCCAAAAATCTTCAAAATTGCAGTTTTCGCCAAATCTTACAACAAGGTTTGAAATAAAAGGAAAAAATTGTGTCCACCTGTTCGGTGATGTCGACGCTTTTGGTGCCGTCCTCGTCGTCGTCGTCGATGCCGTCCGCCACCCACGCCATTCCCTTCCACACCTGGTGCATGATGTGCACGGCGGGCGCCAACATCGCGACCGTAGCCCTCGACTCTTGTCTGCCGAAATGTGCCAAAAGTAATTTCAAAATTTTTCATCTCACATACTCCCTCTCTCCACTCTCTCTCTTTTACCTTTCTCATCTTTCTCTCTCATCTCTTCTCTCGCTCCCTTTTCGCTGCTCTCTCCTCCTTTCCTCCTTCTCTGACTCTCTTCTCCTCTCGCATCTCTTCTCTCTCTTTTCTCGCTTTCTTTTTTTCTCCTCTCTCGCTAGCTTCTAGTTTCTCTCTCCTCTCTTCTCTCTTTTGGTCTCTCGCTCTCTTATCTCCCTTTCTCTCTCTCTTCTCTCTTTTCTCCTCTCATCTCTCTTCTGTCTCTCTCACTTTTTCCTTATCTCTTCTCTCATTTTACTTTTTACTTTTTTTCTTTCTGTCTTTCAAAAAAACTTACCTAAGCGGAAATTTGGTTGCATCCTCGGGGTTGGTTGTGCTGTGGTTGTTGGCTGCGGCCGCAGCTGCTGCGCTCTGCTGTGACTGTAGCGCCATCATCCTCGACTTGAGTCCGTTCATCTTCGGACTGGACGAGCCGTCCGGCGGCGCTATCGGATACATTTCCTGCACAAATCAACATTTCTCATTAAAAAACAACATTTAAAGCTAAATTTTTGTAAAACTAAGCAAAAAAATTTGATTATTTTTTATAATTGCGCTAAAACATCACTTTATCCTTAAAATATCAGCTTATCATTACGGATAAAATTACAGAACGCCGCAATTGATAAATTTGAATAAAATTCGAAATTATTTCCAGAAATTTGTTTGTAATTTATCGCCGTAAAAATTGTAATTTATCGCTGTTGTGAATGCATATTCTCGCAGCAACAACTTGGTTTTGAGGCGATTACCTAATTGCCTGCTTTATGGTATCGGCATGAAACAAAATTGAAAAATGGCATTCAATTCAAACTTCACTTCCGAATCGAATGTCATTTTTAAATTTTTCATACAACTTGAAATAAAGCTTTATGCATACGTCGCTCGGCGTCCAGTTGTCGCGATATAAAAAAATTTAGAAAAAAATTGAAAATTTTGCCCCTTCTTCCGGGTACGCGACAACTTGACGCCAAGCGATCTGCAGCAACTTACCTCAAGTCGTATGCAAAAATTTAAAAACATTATTTGCAGTGTTTGGCGAAATAAAAATTTTTCACTGAAAAAACGCCAAAAAAAATTTTACTTGAAAAAATATCATTTTAGTAACAATGAAATTTTTTCATTTTATAAAAAATAAAATAAAATAATTTTTAACATGTCTTCAAACGCATTTTTATTATAGAAAAAATAAAAAATAAAATTTCTTTTGTGAAATAAAAAAATTTCACCTCGAATAAAAAATTTAATTTTAAAAAAGAATGAAATAATTAAGAAAAAATGAAAAATATCACGTTAAATTTTTTCATTTCACAAATAAAAATTCTTGAAATTTTTGTTTTTCCTAATAAATGCGTGGTTGAAAAATTTTTTTCTGTAAAACGAAAAAAATTTATGTGAAACATTTCATTTAAAAGAATGAAATTTTTTCACATAAGAAATCTTTCAAGTTTTTTTAGTGAAAATTTTTCATTTCGCCAAACAATGGTATCTCATAGAGTCTGTGACGCTGACAGCAGGACCCCCAGCAGGACTTGAACTCTGTTAGTAAAAGAGGGAGCGTTACCAACTGCGCCATTCATGTCTTGAATGCTTTTTGATATTTTCGGCCCAAGTTTTAAATGTTTTTAGCGGTCTGTTTTTGACATTCTGTTCTCACAAAACGCAAAACTTGCACAAAAAATAAAGAAAAAATACTACCGTACCTGAAGCATGAGGCAAAAGTTGGAGTACCATGCAGGATTGGCACACGCATTCGGATTTGCAATGCACAAAGCGCACGCCAGCATTGTTCCTGAAAATTGGCACACATATACATGCAATCATTTGCATTTTACATAAAGTGCAAATTGTCGGTCGTGCTTTCTTCTGCAAATTATCGGAATTTCGGACGAAAATTGTCTCGTGCAAAATTAAAAATTAGCAAAAACGCCGCAAAAAATAATTTTGTTTTTTGCTAATTTTTTCAGCAAAAAATGGCAAAAAACAAATTTAATTTAATTTTTTATTTATTTTTATTTATTTTTTTAATTTTTAATTCTTTTTTTTTTAATTTTTATTAATTTTTATTTAATTTTTTATTAAATAATGTGTGGCCGACTTTTTTCTACTTCTTCATAGAATTGGCACAAGTGAAATTTGCAATTTTTTTCACACAAAATTTTCTTTTGCGTCTTTGATAAAATCAAAAATAATAAAATCAAAAATGTGAGAAAGTCAGCGAAAAAGAGAGAAAGAAAGAAATAAAGAAACTTACCTACGATACACAGTAAGACGATATAAAGGCCGAAATTGTACGTCTCGAGGTCGATGACGGCTATCGTAACGCAGAAGAGCATTACGATGAAGAGGATGAGTACGGTAAGGCATGCGTAGAACATTCTCGACTAATTCGCTACGGTAGTGCTAATATGTGTTTGTGTAGCAGCAGCAGCAGCAATGGAATACGGTATCTGACTACCAAATACTTGTATAACAGTAACAGGATACGGTAACTATGCTTGTGGAACAGCCGCGAGATACGGTAACTAACTACTTGTAGGCAAGAAATTAACAAATATCTGAATGAAGAATACGCGCAGTGAATTCAGAGACTGAACTGAATTGAAGTGAGCTGAACTGGACTGAAGTGTTTGTGTGAAGTTTCAATAGTTCATTTCTCTACTTCAATGTTCGCCGACACGAAAATCGACGCAGAAATGGTTGGGTAACTCCACGTCCGTTCGTCCGCGTCGGATGCCAATTTGCACAATTTGCAAAGCACTCACGCAAGTTACGGAATGCAAATTTCGAAAAATTCGTTTTCGTCGCTTTTTCAAAATTTTTCGCATTTTGTAATTTCGAATTTGCGGTAGTGATTATTGCGCCGCGGTTGCGCTACAGTAGAATGACAGCAGTGGTAGATACCGTATTGCGACGAAGACATATTAACCTGAATATGGTAGACAATTTGTCATTCAGCAAAAACAATAAAATCTTTTTTCACGCAAATTATAATATAATCAGAGAAAATTTTTTCAACATATTCTTATACATATGTATGTATACCTATACATATAGGCTTAAATGTGCTCAAAATGGATAAAATCGGGGGGGGGAATACTTTTATGAAAATGAGTGGGGGCGGGGCGTGCCTGGGAGTGCTAATCCCTGGCTGGCTACATGGACATACGGTACGTGCATATGTGAATCACAATATGCGCGAAGTGATAGTAAATGTTAATTTTCAAATTCAAATGCGATCTCTTTCAACTACGATAAATGCTTTGACTTGAGTCCACATATGACCAATTAAGAATGGATGACTCTTGTGAAAAGCCCATCCTGTGAGAAGAAACTGAATCAATGCAGTCGGGATTCAATTCAAGGCAGCGTGCTTTGAATTTCACGTTCACGTGGTTCATGTCATTTGCGTGCTTTACGTATTTCACGTAGTCTGCCTTTTATACGGATCGCGCCGTTCATGCACCTCATGTCGTTCACGTGTTCTACGTGTTACACGCCATTCACGTCGTTCCATTTGGTCTTCGAATTGGTTGGAAAAACAATTTATTTACCCAAAAACTTTCGAATCACAAAGCCATCAGGAAGGAAATGGATGAAAAACATTTTTCTCCATACAATAAAAAGTTTTTCCTGAAAAAAAAATTTTTTCGAAACGAAATTTTATTTCCTCAAAATTCGCCGAGATTTTCCTACAAATTTTTGAAGAAGAAAAAGCGACATTTTGCTTTTGCGGGAGTTTTCTGCCAATTTTCAGCCTCTAATTACCCAAATATTTCTTTCGCTTTTGATTGAAAAGAGCAAAAAATGTTTTTTTTCGAAAGCAAAAGTTTGTACACAATGCAAAATGGAAGGGAGGGGAACAAACAACGACAATTGTCAATTAAAATTTTCAATTTGCAAAAATCGCCAAAAAAAATTTTTTTTTGTTTTTTTCCAAGCAAAAAAAAGTTCACATTTTCATTTTGAAAGCTTTTCAAAACATTTTGCCAAAAACAATAACAATAATTAATAGGAATGAGCTGCTTGCTGAGTTGTTGGTTAGCTAAAGTAATGTTACATATGTGTGGCTCCCGCACAACTCATCATTTGCACAACTCATCACGTGCACAACTCATCATGTATAAAGTTTTTTTCAAATTTAATTTTTTTTTTTCTAATGAAAATTTCAATATTTCCAGTGAAACTTAAACAAATAGCATGCAATAAAAAATAGTAAAGAAAATATTCCTGAAAAATTACCGATTGAAATCGTTCGCACTTCCAATTAACGTAGTCCTCCGTTGACGTGTGTTTGACATAACCCCCATAACACAACTTTTTGCTACCCCTTTCAGAAAGAACAAAGTCTACCATCTAGTTTTTCAATAAATGTGAATATAATTTTACGACTAAACTTGCAAAAAATAGCACAATTTCTTGGCTGCAAACGATTTCAATCGGTAATTATTCAGAAATATTTTCTTTACTATTTTTTATTGCATGCTATTTGTTTAAGTTTCACTAGAAAATATTGAAATTTTCATTAGAAAAAATAAATAAACTTGAAAAAAAATTATATACATGATGAGTTGTGCACGTGATGAGTTGTGCGCATGATGAGTTGTGCGCATGATGAGTTGTGCGCGTGATGAGTTGTGCGCATGATGAGTTGTGCGTGATGAGTTGTGCATGATGAGTTGTGCAAATGATGAGTCGTGCGGCCACCCATATGTGTACATATACATACATATCCGTATTTTGGAAGGGTTGCAAATGGAGGAATACAGTAATTTGCAAAAATAAAATCAATAGCTTTTATCCAATTCAAAAATCAACCTAACAAACCCAAAGCCACACTCTAACGTGTGTTCCACAAACACACAAACACACTCGGACGTGTGTTGTGACTTGACTCGCCAAACGACTCGCGACTCTTTTGTGACTCGCCAGTATATGAGTGTTTTTTGCATTTTTTTGAAAACGACCCGGGATACCCCTCATCTTCAACGCTTCATTTTAAACCAAATAACAAATTTTCAGTATCATTGTAAACGTCAG
>SAUE01000326.1:15599-27057 GCA_009724625.1 Deladenus siricidicola | reverse complement strand
TTCTTTCTTTCTTTCTTTCTTTCTTTCTTTCTCTTTACTTGACATTTTCGATCAAAAAACGAAAATTTGCGCTATTTTAAATAAAAAAAAATATTATATTGCAATTTGTCACATTTCTAAATTTGTCTTTTTTTTGGAAAATTCCAAAAAGATTATTACATTAAAATTGCGTTAATTATGAGAAAAATGAGTGATAAATTGTCGAATTTTTCTGGCGATGAAACAAATTTAATAAAAAATAAAAAATTCTAATTGAATTTACACAAACAATTCACAAATGTTTACCCATTTATTTTTGTGGATGAATAGATTTCGTTATTAATTTTACAAAAATACCATAAAAAAAACATTTGATAATATATATAAAAAAATATTAAAATTTAAAAAATTTAAAAATTCTTTGTGAAGTTATCGGTGGAATGAACTTTGACTTTTTTGCAGTGAATAGAAAAAGTTCATGAACTGAACTTTTTTCACGAAAAAAAGAACTTTTTTTCATGAACCAAAATAGTTCTTGGCAACACGAACTTTTTTCATTTCTTATTTTCCTCCAGTTCATGTCGAATGAACTTTTCCGACATTTTATCTTTCAATTATTTCTTATTTTTTCCGTTTCAATCACTCAACGCAATATATATGCATGTCCTAAGAGCAAACTTCAAGGTGCTATCGTGTTTGGCCTAAAAAGTCAGGAACGCGCGTTTGGCCTAATACTAAATATTTTCTAAGATTTCTAAAATCTCTAACTATTGGTTGTCGCAAAAGGAAGTGCAATTTTCAAGTAAAACAAAATTTATTATAAAATCAACAATACGACAGCTCAATCCAAAAGATATTCCTGATCATTATCGATGACCTTTCGCCATCTTCCACGCTGGGAACGAGTGCCCTCCTCAAAGAACTGGCTGCGCTGGGACACGAAATAGTAGGCGGACACCCAAACTCCCACTTTTTTTGAAGTTTTTGAATTGTTCTGCAGCCAACAAGTGCGACATGGACCGGAACAAAGATAGTATGATCGAGGAAGGTCTAGGCTATATGGCGGATGAGGCAGAACTTTCCAGCTCAATTCCTCGATTTTTTGTTCGGTGGTTTTTGGCGGTGTGCGCAGTCTGACGTTATCATGGAGAAATTTTTTAATCGTGTTGTTGATGCAACGCCTGGTCCAAACAGCTCAATTATTGTGCGTAGAGGTCCGCAGTAGCCGCTTGACCAGGATTCAATACCTCAAAGTACACCAATCAGTTCATATTCCACCAAAGTCAACGCATAACCGTTGGTCCGTGTATGTTGGGTTTGGGAGTCAGTTTCGGCTGCTCTCCTTTGCTGAGCCACTGCCGTTTGTTGCCGATGTCTCATCCCTCGTCAAGATTGACTCGAAAAAACCGCGAGTTTTGGAATAGCAGAGAAGAATTTGGCTGATGGCGGCTCTTTCGCCAAGGTGACTTTTGGTCAATCATCTTCCAAACATTTAAAGACTCAACAATTTTGTGCAAATAAGGTATGGTTAGATGCGCCACAAAACGCGCTTTAAAACTGTATAATGGATATATAAAAAGATTTTAGAAATATAGAAAAATACACATAAATACTTTCTTTTGCAACAACCTCCTACACTGCTCCAATAAAGTATAACCGCACCTAAACTTTTTTTAATAACTCCTGAAAAAAGTGTCCGTTTTGTCTCAAATTTGTCTCAAATCTCAACCCCATCGAAAACTTGTGGGGGTTGATGGTGCGTGACGTATACCGCGACAATAAGCAGTATGAGACGGTAAATGACTTGAAAACCGCNGAGACAAAACGGACACTTTTTTCAGGAGTTATTAAAAAAAGTTTAAGTGCGGTTATACTTTATTGGAGCAGTGTATTAGAATATAGAAAAAAAGTAATTTTCCTAAGAAAATATTACATGTTAACGCCTTTCAATAGAAATAGCTTAGTGTAACATTTAACATTCTTTATTTAATTCGATCACTAAGAATGAACGCCAAGTGAAAATGTTATTGAGATAATAACAGTTAATCACTAAGAAAGTATGTAGTGTAAACTACACATATTAATAAATACATTATGAAAAGATATCTCACTAAGAGATAAAATACTATGTGAAATATTGTACATATAGTTTATATGTATGAATGAATCATAAATCGATCATAAGAATCGACAAAAATAATTTTCAATTTCAGAGTTCGTCAACCTTCTTTCACCACTAACATTTTTTGCGCCACTTCAAACGCATATCGAGTTTAAAAAATTTCAATATACTTGAAAAATGTTGAAAAGTTTACGAAAATCGGCCGATTTTCGTTAATCGTAAATGTTAGCACCCGGGATATGTGCTGAAGATGTCGTTATGGCGTTATTACTTTGCGTTTCGCATTATTGGTTCATGATCATGAGATACATACACAGTACATACTTTTTTTGACTGTTTGGGCGGAATTCCGAATTTCGGTCATTTTGAGTCTCTGAATGTCGAATTCCGAATTTTTCGCTCTTCCGTGGCTAGTCGGAGGAATTCGGAAAAATTAAGCCATGAAATTTTCGAGAAATTATTGTTCTTACTTCAAAATCTCCAACTTTTCCATAGACGTGAACTGTTTTGCGAGCCTCTCATTATCAATCGGGGATCTCATTACCGGAATAGTGGTATATTTGGAGACGATTACGGTGGATCTTTGGTCTCGACTCGACGTGTTCGACATTCCAGCCAGACATTGAAATCGGCGAAGTGCCCAACGCGCAAAACAGCGCACAAACGCTTCACAGACACGATAGAGAGAGAGAGAGAGAGAGAGAGAGAGAGAGAGAGAGAGAGAGAGAGAGAGAGAGAGAGAGAGAGAGAGAGAGGAAAAGAGAGAGAAAGAGAGAGAGATTGAGAGAGAGAGAGAGAGAGAGAGAGAGAGTTTCATTTGCGAAAACCGCAAATCGCAAATGAATTTTTATTTTCGCAAATTTTTGTCCAAAAAAACCGCAAAACCGCAAATTTTTTTCACAAAAATTTTTTTTACAAAAAATTTATTTGTTAAAAAAATTTTATTAAAAAATTGTATTGGGAAAATTCGTTTACTGATATCTGCGCAATAGGATCATTTAATACAATGTTATGCCAAAGTCTACATCGCGGATTTAAAAAAACAACTGTTTCCCATTTTTCAGGATTTGAGAAAAAATAGCCGATTTTTTGCAAATCGCACATTTTTCCTCAAAAAAGCCGCAAAACCGCAAATCGCAAACCGCAAATTTTACCACCCCTGCTTGCCAGCCAGCCTCGGCAGCGGTGGAGCCAGAAAGGCCGGCAACGCCAGGGAAAGCAACGCAAACATGAAGATTTTCTAGTTTTTGAATGCGTTTGCATCTGTGCTCTTGGGACTTTGCATACATTTGGCGGACTAATTTGAATGCCAATTGACGGAGTTTGCATCCATTTCCGCATTCGAATCATTCGGGTTGGGCGGAATTCCGAAATTCCGGCCCTCGCATTTTTCGCTATTCTTCCGAGTCGGAATTTGAAAGATTTTCCAAAAAGTTGATTAATTCTACATAAAAATCTTCAACTTTCCCAAAGACATTTTGCAAGCCTCTTATTATCAAAAATTGTAAAAAAAGAAAAAAAATTTGAAATTTTCATCGTTTTTGAGCACCGGAATTCCGAATTTACAATTTTTACTTTCGTTCAACTCAGATTCGAATCCATCGATTTGCAGTCTCGTGTAGCCCACGTTGAAGCCGGGTGGATGCGAGAGTTACAGACTGACTGACAACGACAATCGCGCCAATCGCAATGATATGTACTCCGAGGTGAACAATTAACTTTAACCAATTTTCCAATAAAACATTTTAGATCATTTGGTCATCAAAATCGAAATATTATATGAGCCAGTGGGGCCAGAGGTGGCTCCATGCTTTTAATACCAGCTCCATCCCCACCCTCCATCCCCCCCCCCACCCTCCATCCCCCCCCACCCTCCATCCCCTCTTTTATTTATTATTTAATTTTTCTTTTTTTGATGGAACAATTTTTGTTTGTCTATTTTTATTTTCTTTCTTCAATTAAACAAATTACGTCTTGACATACGTACGTCAACATTGTGCTTTCTTCCAAAAAGCAAAGCAAGAAAGAAAGAAGGAAAGAAAGAAAAAAGGTACGCTTTCATAAATCTCAAACATTGGCAAAATATGTAGAAAGCAAGAATGAAAGAATGTGCTTTTCACTTCGTCGTATTTAGAAGAAAGAAAAGACCTTTGCGAAAAGCCAAAAGCGCACTTCCACCTTTCTTTCTTCCTTCCTCCTTACTTTCCTTTTCTCTTTTCTTTCTCGATTGTTTTTGCTTTTGTCATGCTTTTATGTTCTTTTTGCTTTGCTTTTTATTTTTTCATTTCATTTCATTTGGTGCGGGTTGGCAAAAAATGCTGCTTTGGCAAAACATTTATCTTGCCAATTTTCGGAAGAAAAATTTTTTCAAGGAAATGTAATATTTTCCGCTGTAATTATTTTATTTTTATGCTGTTCGTCCACATTCCCTCATTCAAAATTCCGCCCAAAAAACAACAAAAACCACAAAAACAACAACAACCCCAAAAACAACCATAAAAACAACAAAAGCAACAACCAACACAAAAACAACCACAACAAAAACAAAACATTTTAGAAATTATCGGTCGAGACGAAAACATTCGCCGGCGTCAATTATTTTCGTCGAAGGGAAGATTATGCCCCTGGTGCTGGAGCCGCCGACGGCGAAGTTCGACGCGGACGGCCACGGCGAGCCCGTCACCCTTCAGCTCATCAACTACACCGAGCGCAGATTCTGCTTCAAGGTTTGGCTTTGGGCGTTGTGTGTATTGTGTGTGCGCAGTGTGACTTGCCAAATCCGCGCAAATCATCCATCCATCCGGATCAGGAGGGATAATTTTTTTTTTGACAAACGCGCGGGCACCGCAATTCCGAAATTGCAAGCTTCTATTCCGAGTCCGAGTTTTTCGAAAACTATAAAGCCATGACAATTTCGATAAAAAATCTCCAACTTTCCCAAAAGGATGAACTGTTTTGCAAGTAATACCAAAATTTATGTAATTTTGAAAATTTCGAAGAAAATAAAATAAAAATTCCGAATTCCGGCATTCTTTCTGTCTCTTATGCTCTACCTAGTCATACGCTGCCTATACATACGTTCGTACATATGTCTTACATATGTATATTTATTTCATCCACGTGACCCACAGCAGGGCTGGGCGTAATTACGGATTACGAATTACGATTACGAAAATAATTTTTCGTAATTACGCCCAACCCTGACCCACAGTGGACCAATCCGAAGAGTAAAAAGTTAAAAATAAATAATAAATAAGACTAAATAAACATGTACGCCCAAATTTTTTTAAATGGAACTTTTTTCCCTTAAATGTGGAGTCACAGACTAACAATTTCAAAAAGTTTTTATGAAATTCGGAATCATTGCTAAAAACTGATCTCTTTCGAAAAAAGATTCGAAACATTATGCCAAAACATTTCGTTTCCGACGCAAATTACGAAAAAAAAAAGATTTCAATTTCTTGACACTTTTTTGGGGTCACTTCATTTCACTCACAGAATTTCGAAGCTTCTACAACAATTTTTGAGTAATTAATGTTCACGAAAGTCGCTCGACGACAAATTCGCGGCTTACGCTGCTATGCTAAACTACGGGACTTGCCGAAGGCTCGGCCTAAGGCGCAGGCTGTGCGCATAGCCACGAGACTTGTCTACTCGCCTAGGGCTCGGCCTAAAGCTCAGGCTCCGCATAGCCACGAGACTCGTCTAAGGCTCAGGCTCCTCACAAAGAAAAAGTGACAGAAAACCAGTGTTCTGCAAAGTGAGCAAAAAAACTGATTTTGTGCTTTTTTACGAAATTCGGCGAAAAAACACAAAGTGAGCAAACAAAGCTCATCACGTGTTTTTCATTGATTTTATGAAAAAATTATGAAAAAATCAAATTCAAAAATCTTGGCAATGTTTTTGAAAAAATTTGAAAATATGACTTGAAATTTGAAATAAAATTAAAAAATGTTGGGTCCTGCGTAGAATCTTTCAATGAAAAAAACGCGATGAGTTTTTTTGCTCACGTTGTGTTTTTTCGCCGAATTTCATAAAAAAGCACAAAATCAGTTTTTTTGCTCACTTTGCAGAACACTGCAGAAAACTGAAAAGTAGAAAAATTTCACTGGTTGATCCGCAAATGTTAATCCGCCGCAAAGTACACAGTTTAAAATGATTAAAAATCAAAAAAAAAATTTTTTTTATTTCTTAATTTTCAGATAAAGTCGACGAACAACGACTGCTACCGCGTCCAGCCCGTCTACGGCTTCGTGGACGCCGGCAACCGCACGCCCGTCGAGCTAACGCGAAAGCGCGGCGCACCCGGCTGGGACAATTTTGTGGTGGAGTGGCGCGGCTGCTCGGTCGCCGAGAACGAGCCGTGGGCGCCGTTTCAGCGCGCGGACGGCCGCCGAGGCAGCGGCATCGACGGCAAGATTCGCGCCGAGGAGAAGGAGGTCGGTCAGATCACGATGCCCGTGCAGGCGAGATGATTGATGATTGGGGGTTGGCCTCGTGAACGGCCAATTTCTTACGTATTGCTTAGCCTTATTCACTCATTCAATAATTGTATATTCGCAAATTATGTAAAAGAAATTAATTTTGTTTTATGTAAATTTTTGGCGAAAAAATTAAGAATTTTTTTCAGAAATTTTTAATGATGAAAGAAAACATTTGGAAATATGTGGATTTGATTGAAAATTAATTGGCGAAAAAGTTGGAAATTACTGTGATACAGTAATGTTTAATTTCTTCAAAAACTTCCGAATTCCTCTTCGAAATATCGATGCTTAAAATGGTCGAAATTCGGAAATCGGAATTTCCTGACTTCAATATCAAGCCAACTTTCCTCGCCAAAGTTTCAGCCAAATCGTCGGTAAAATTGATTTGCTTTGGAAAAATTTTTTTAATATTATACTTTCCATCTTATTTGCATCGCATAGTCTTCTTTTTCAAAATTTGAGATCAGAGTTTGGCGAAATAAAAAAAATTCCAAAAAATTTTATTTTGAAAACGATGAAAAAAATTTTACGTGAAAAAATTTCATTTGAGAAAGAATAAAAAATTTTTTTTTTAATTTTTTGACCTAAAAAAATTCAATTAAAATTTTTTTTTAACTTTTTATTTTTTCCAATAAATGCGCTTACAAGTAGAGGCGCCAATAAATGCGCTTAGAGACATGATAAAAAATTTATTTTTTGTGAAATGAAAAAATTTCATTTAAAAATTTTTTTTTATTTAAAAAAAATTTTTATGTGAAAAAATTTCGACTTAAAAATAATAAAAAAAATTTTTTTTACGTATTTTCAGTAAAAATTTTTCATTTTGCCAAACACTTATGTTTGAGACTTTGCCTGAATCTCTATTCCTAGTGTATCTATTACTGTATGTATTTATTTACAATAAATATTTTTAAATTTTACGCTGTGTAAAATACGATTTTTTAATGAATTATTAATAGATATTTGTTCTCAAAAATTGTTTTTTAGCTTTTATTATTTACAAATTGACAATTTGCCTCAAAAATAGCGCTGCAAATCGGCGCGCAATGTCGTCGTGGCGCCGAGCAGCGCGGCGCCGAGTGCGCTAAGCGTGAGCGCGCCGCTGAGTAGCGCGGCGGCGGGCGCGCCGGCGCGCAAGTCCGGCTCGTAGATGAGAACGCTGTCGATCATGTGCATGAAGCCGTTGATGCCCGCGATCTCGCCGCCTTCGATCACGCGCGCCACGCGGTTGCCGCGCGGCCAATACAACTCAAAGTCTAAAAACACACAATAGCATATGAAGTTAGTTGTCGTATCATAACACATACATATGTATGTATATGTATCTCAAATATATGTACTGTATGTGTGCTTGCAAAATGTTGCAAAACGTCAAAATTTGTTAAAACGATGAAATTTTTTCTCCGACTAGCTGGAATTGCGAAAAATTCGTAAATTCTTTAGAATTCCAAGACTCAAAATGGCGGGAATTCATAATTTTGAAATTTGGAATTTCGTCCAACCCTCCTACTCCGAAAGGATCTCCCAATTTTTTCTTTAAAAAATCGCCTCCCACAAATCGCTTCCCCCCCCCAAATCGCCACCAGCCTAAGACTGAGCCTGAGATGAAACTGATAATATTCTATTCTAATATCCAAAATAGGGGCTTTTGAATAAAAATAATAATTTTATTTTGAAAGGCCTAAAATGAAGGGTTATTATCAGTGCTGCGATTTGAATCCGACTTGAATCCGAGCGGATTCACGAACCGGATTCGGTTGAGATGACTCCTTTTCTGGATTCATTTGAATCCTCGAATCCGGATTCAGTTTTCTCATTTAGGATTCAACTGGCTTCGGTCATGATTCATCTTGAAATGAATCCGAAGATGGTTATTATATCAATCGAAGGGCACATACATATAAAAAGGCAATAAAAATTGATTATGTAAAAAGGACGGCGCGCTAGTAGGAGAAAAAGACTCACATCGGCCGCGGCGGCGAATGACGACCTTCTCGTCGTTCATCATCACATATGTGCGCTCTCGCAAGTCCGTGTACATGAGCGCCTGGCCCTGCAGCAAATGTCGCTTGTAGACGTACTGTAGCGCGTTCCAGTGATTACCGTCCAACATTCGCGCCCGCAACGACGGCGTCACCTACATACATATACCGTTTTATTTTATTTATTTTATTTTTTTGAGTCAATGATGAAGGTAGCAACAATTACTCTGCTGTTAAATAGTTTTTTTTAGTTTGAATGCAATTTATTTTTGTTTTAATTTTGTTTGTTTTAAAACTACAAAATTGAAGATATCCATGTATACTGTATTGAAGTTAACTGAACAAAGAATCACCTTGTCCCATGCCTCGTTGGTGGGAATGAAAAAGGTGAAATTCTGCTCGGGCGTCATCACCTGCCACGGGTCCAGACTGTAGCGAAGTTGAAGGTTCTGCAGCATTTCGAACGACCGCCTTAATTTTGCTTTTTTATGTTATACGGTATGTGCGTTAAGCATCACCAAAAAATTTCAATTATAAAAATTTTAAAAATAAAAAATTGAATTTAATTTGTGGTAAAAATAAAAAATAATTATTATGTATACTGTACTATGTACTGTTAAAAACTTATTACCGTAGTCGCGTCTCGTTGCGAATCACCTCCCACATCGACTGATAGGGCACGCCGAGCACGCGGTCGATGTAGTGGATGATGCCGTTGGTGGCGGCGACGTTGTCCATTTGGATGGCGGAGCGAATTCCGCCGCCCACCACCCAGTAGGTGATGTTGTTCTTCGGCCACTCGCCGCGCACAAAGTACAAATGACGCATGTTGTCCACCGTGCTGACGATCGTCTCGTTCGTGATCTCGTCGGTGGTCAACTCTTTCGCGGGCACAATATGCAACTTCAGAATCTGCCAACCAAAAATAATGTTTTTTTGTCTTTGAAATTGCAATTTTATGTGTGTATGTGCTGTAACATAAATATGCTGTAACCTTTCTCTCTATTTTTCTATCTCTATCTTTATATTTATATTTATCTCTATCTCTCTTTCTCTCCTTCTTTTTCTCTCTCTTCCATCTCTATTTCTCTCTCACTCTCTCTATTTTCCTCTCTTTCGCTCTCTTTCCCTCTCTCTCTCTGACTCTCTCTCTCTCTCCCTCTCTCTCCCTCTCTCCTTCTCTTTCTTTCCCCCCCTCTCTCTCTCTCTCTCTCTCTCTCTCTCTCTCTCTCTCTCTCTCTCTCTCCCTCATTCCTATCTTTCAGTTCAGAGGGAGAGATAAATGCAATTTGCATTATTGCGTCTTCATCTTTATTCTTTAAGCCACATAAATTCAAAAATTTTTGCGCGTTCCTCGACCTATTCTTCATTCATTCATTCATTCATTCATTCATTCATTCGATTACAAGACGAAAAGCAAGAGTCACACCTGCTCCAGCCAAATGCGGTCCCTCAGCAATCTTCGCTCCACCGGCTCAGGTATGCGCTCGAACGCCTCATTCCACGGCGCGAAGAAAGTGACGAGGCCACCGGTCGCCGAGAAATAATTGCGCACAATTTGGCCGATGGTGTTGATGTAGCGCATGAGTGACGTGCAACGGTAATTGTCCATTAGCAGCTGAAAAGTGTCGATTTATTGTGTAAATGCAAATTGAAAAATGTCCATTTGTTGTGCAAATGCAAATTGAAAAATGTCCATTTATTGTGCAAATGCAAATTGAAAAGTGTCCATTTATTGTGCAAATGCAAATTGAAAAATGTCCATTTATTGTGCAAATGCCAATTTGTATTATGATTTTCAAAACTTGCTTTTTTCACTTTTTTACGATTTTTAATGAGAAATTCTATAAGAATAGAGCAAAAATGAAATTATTTCCCTTTGTCATTTCGCCTTTTACCACCCAGTGCTTCTTCGCCTCTCGCTTCCGGCAGAGCTCCCCCCCCCCTCTAAACAAAGGTGACTCCCCAAAAATTTTGTTTAATTTCTTAAAGAAACCCGGAGGCGATTTTTTACGGGAGACCAGGGGCGGAAACAAAAGCGGAAGCGGTTTTTTAAAAGAGCAGAAACAGGGGCGAAGAGGCGAAGATTTTTTGAAGAATACCAGAGGCGAATTCAGGAAAGGAAAAGGGATCGTTTATATTTTTGGAGAATACCTGAAGCGAAGCCGATTTTTTTTTTCACAAAAGACCGAAGGAGGAGGCAAAGGTGGGGGCGATTTGCTAGGGAAGAGCGGAGGCGGAGGCAAAAGCGAAAAGATTTTTTGAAGAATACCAGAGGCGAAGACAGGGACGGAGGCAATTGTTTTCCTCAAACCACCCAGCACACTTCTTCCACCACAAAATCGAATTTTCGTTTCGACAAACCTGATCGATGGTGTTCGACACAATGCCGAGCACATTGTCGACGATGTGCACAACGCCATTTTGCACGGGAATGTTCGGCACGAGAATTTTCGCCCAAACGCCACCGCGCCGGAATTGACTGTAGCGCTCGTAGACCTCGGAGACCGCGTACAAATCCCATCTAAACAACGTTACTCTACATACCAGGGGTGAGAAAATTTTCGATTTTCGAAATCTCAAATTCATTTTCGACTCATCCCTGATACATACACATTAACCGTAGTCAATGAACAGTATTTTTGTGGACGAAATAATTTTTTTAAATTTCCATTTTTTTAAATAAATGAAAAGTTTTTTCGGTAGTTTTTTAAGGTTTTCTGGCACAGGAAATTCGAATTTAATAATGTTTTTTATTGATTTTGCTGTTTTTATGCTGTTTTTTGACATTTATTTTCACTGGGGCATACGCGACCCCCCCCCCCCACACATGTGGTACAATTCGGGGGTGGGGGTAAGAAGGATCATAGCAGCCTAACTCGCGATTTTGA
>SAUE01000325.1:106334-116554 GCA_009724625.1 Deladenus siricidicola | reverse complement strand
ACCGATTGTCGCCGGAGGACCTGCGGCCCATCGCCGAAAATTTCAAGTCACGTTTGAACCTGTGTATCGCCGCGGAAGGAGGCCACTTCGAAACCGGCTGAGTATATTATTGTTGAAGGTCCATGTTGTTGTTATTCATTGTTCAATTAACCATATTAATAAGAAGCTTTAACCATATTAATAAGAAGCTTTAATAATAATAGCTTAAATAAGCCATAACTGCTGACAATTGTTTCAGTCAACTTTTCAAACCAGCACATTCAAGCCGCATTCGCCATTTTCGAGTGTGACGAGGTCATGGAGATGCGGCTTAATCCGGGAATACCGCGTCGTTCTACGCAAGCATTCAAGCAGCTAAAAGACACTTTAAAAAGACTTACCAATTTTACTATAACGAATGAAAAGCTTTATGCTAAAATACATTACTTTAAGCAGAAGGTCGTGAGCCGAGAACGACAATGCAGGTTTGTTTTTTATTTTTTGCAGTTCAGAGATTTTTAAATAAAAAATATAATAAAATAAATAAATAATATAGGGTGGCGTGGTCGCGGCCGGAAGCGAAAGCCGCTCTCCGCCGCTTCCAGGCCGAGGTGGAAATTGAGCAAAGACTTTCACCTTACACGTTTACGAGATCCGATGTGATGGGAATGGCGGCTTTCAAAAAGTTAAAATGCACAATTGAAGCCATATTTGGCTCCACGTTCACCGATGCGGATTTTTATTCGCGTGCATATTATATATTGCGACATAATCGTTTAGTTGGTTTTTTAATTTATCGTCATTGGCAAATCCACTAACGCTGAACACTGTATGTTCTTGTCATACAAAAAACGAGTTTTTGTGGCCCATTATTAAAATATGTACATATATCAACAATTTTTTTCAGAAAAGACAACAATATACTGTAATAGCAATATAATAACTTTGACTAAAGCAGCCTTTTTTAGCTCCCGCGAATGCTGATCGACTGGAGTGATCGGCGTGTGCGGAATGCATTTCGCGCTTTCCAAGCCGAGCTCGCGGCTGAAGTACCCCACGTTCAAATATCTCAGCGATTATCAGTGTTGACAACCGCCGCCTTTCACAGATTTAAAGAAATTGTCGATAACATTTACAATTGTAGATTTTATTTTATTTATTTATTTTATTTACGTAAAACGCATCAAGTAACAATAACAATAATAATAATTAATTAACAAACAACAACATAATTTAAAGAAGTAACATTATCATAAAAGCAGAAACTTTAGAGAAAAAAAGTTTTTTTATAAAAAAAACATCGTTTATTATAGAATTCTCACATATATTATATTATATTACAATTGTCACCACAAATGGTAACGAACGGTGTTGCTACCGTGAATTCGCTGATACATATGTATCAGAGCTGCTTATTGTTGTTGTTGTTTTGTAAAAAAGTTAAAGAAAAAGGTAATTTCGCACAATCAAGTTTTTTGTTTTTTTTTCGCTTTTTTATTAAACTTTTTTTGCGAATTTGTAAAAAAAAGTTGATTAAATAAAACTCGCAAAACTGGGTTTTGCTCAAAATTGTTTTTACAAAAAAACTTTTTTGGTGATGATAATTCGTTACAATAGTGGGTGTGATATGGTACAGTTACAGTGGTGGGTGATGAAATGGTAGGGTTATAGTAGTGGGTGATATGGTAGGGTTACACTAGTAATCAAGTCGAGCCTTATTACAATTATCATATCAAATATCAAGCCCTATTATCATCATTATCACTGAAATTGCAAGCCGTGTGATCTTTATTATCATTATCACTATAGTCCCATGCGATATGATCATTATTATCATTATCACCAAAGTCCCAAACCTCATTATCATTATCATATTGTCCCAAGCTATATGATCACTGTTATCATTATCACCAAAGTCCCAAGTCCCATTATCATTATCACTAAAGCCCTTGTCTCAAGTAGATGATCGTGATCTTTAGATTGGAATTGTGTTGTAACACCACACGTAAATCTTTTTTTATGATTTGTTTATTTTGCTATCGTCATTTAACCTCGAGAAATTTCTCAAATTTTTCCGTCCCCTATTTTTAGATCAAACCGCCAAAAAGGAAAGGGTTAGGGTTATGAATTGATATCATTCGCATGTATCGTCGCTCATGCGCGTTGATATCATCACTCCCAATGTACGTGTTCGCCTTTTTCTCCCGCTCTCCCTCTCACACTCTCTCTCTCGCAAGTCCACACTATTTCTCAGCCCAAAAAAACATCTTTTCGCGCATATTCTCCACTCATCGCGCACCCATATACGTGCGAGAGAGAGTGATTTGAGAAGGGGGGAAGGGGAGGCGGGTGGTGAGAGTTTGCCTTTTTCTTCTTCTATCAATCAACGCGCAATTCTCATCACTTTACCCGGGCGTTCGAGGCGGGGATGAAGGAAGGAAGAATGCGGGGGTATATAAACCACAAATTCCCCATCAATTCCCCACATATTCGGCGATCATTTCTCAGCCCTTTTTTGTTACTTCACATTTCTTCACACACACACAAAAGTCAGTTTTCGTTGCTCATCGTTGATATGATAATCACACACAAATGCAATTCTCATCTCATCTTCTCATCATCTTCAGCATCATCAGTTCGTGATCTTCAAATCTCATCATCATTTGATTTCTTCGCGTTCATATATTCTGAAGATTTGTTGGGGTGGGGGACGTGAATATATATAAAATATCATACGCACAGATTACTACATACATTTATCACATCAAAAAACTTTTCTCATTATCAATTTTCGAATATTTTCTCATTATCAATCATTGTACACATCACCATCCCCCCATCCCTTATCATGTGCATTCACTTTTTTTCGTTGCTCATTGTGAATGAATGAAGACGTTATATATATAGAGCTAGCTGATGATAGGATTTCCAGAATATTTCGAAAAACGATTGAGATTGAGAAATGTTTGTGTTTTTTTGTCGCGGCTGAACACTTTTTTTCTTTGTCATATCACATTTGTCATTTAACCGCAATTGATTTCGACTGATTTTCAGGTGCATCCAAACCTTCGCTCATATTCAAATTCAATTCATTCATTTATTCGTTCAAATTCGATTCAATTCAATGCAAATGGACGCGGCACAGCCACGAAAAGCGCGAAGCATTCGCGACACGTTCATCAACATGCTCGGCGAATTTGTCGCGCTGAACAAGTCGCCCGACTTCAAGCTCAGCTCCAAGTCCAGCCAGTTTCTCGCCGACGCGATCCGCGAGGAAATTCGTCATGAGAGGCAGAAGAAATTGAATGACGAGATCTTCAATCAGGTAAATTTCAAAAGTTTAATGTAAACGGCAGAACTAGAATTGTTCCATGAAATGTTCATTATCAGAGAAATATTCAGTAAATTATCAATGTTCAGTTCAGAGAAATGTTTAGTGAATTGCTCAGTTAAATTTTCAGTGAAAAGTTCAGTAAACGGTTCAGTGCATTATTCAGTGGACTGTTCAGTGAATCAGTAAAGACTGGACAAAGCTCATCTCCAGATGCACATAAACGAATTTCGCGCTTAAACTAATTCATTTCAGAGCTACCCACAACTAAAAGCGCCGAGGCACGTGCGAACGAGCTCCACAAACTCCGCGTACAGAAACAGTCCGGCGGCGAACACCTTCTCGTTGAACCCGAATGGCGCCGTCGGCGGCGATCGTCGCCAATCGCTGCCGGTAATTGGCGGCGAAGATCTACCGCCCACCGTACAGCAACGCTTCTTCCAGCGAGTCCGACTCCTGTCCAACCGCGGCAGTTACAAAGTGGCCGACAAATACCGGCCCGTCAACATCTCCAGCACCACGGACGCCCGGCCGAAAGTAAATTCGACGAATTGCAAGCCAAAGTCCCTTCACGAAGGCGCGAGAGTAAGGGACGCCTCTGTAAAGCGAAAGCCAAAATCCGGCGCGGATGTTATCGCGTTACCGTCGGAGAGGAGGACAAAAGAGGGCTCTAGGACGAGGCGCGCGTCCGCCGCCATGGTCACCGCCAGCGAGGCCACGGCGAAGACGCACGAAAGCGCGGAGCAGCGAAAAGCGACGCGCGCGCGAAAACAAAAAATCAGCGTAGCGGCCATGATCGCCGACGTATCCGACGCGAACGCCTCCGAAAACATAATAATCACCGCGAAACACAAATGCAGCAAATGAGGCGCTAATCGTTCTTCCTATTACTGCGGCGCATACACACACATACATATTGGCCATGCACGAGAACTGCGGGCGACGGTTCAATCAACGTTGGCGTGGAGGAACGAGGACGACGTATACGGACGGATGCGAGTGTTCCCTGCATAGGAAATCTCGTCACCGACAAACACTAGAAACGAAGAAGAAGTAGCAAAATCATCAAACAAATGCGAAAAAAAACAATTTGCCGGAAGACAACGACGAAAACACCATAGCAGAATGACGACGACGACCATACAATAGAAAAATGTGAATAGCTTCATCAGAATTGAATTTGTAAAGTTGAGGATTTTGTACATACATAACAGATGTGATAGCAGATAGTCAGTCAGACAGCAATTTTATACATAGATTTACCATTTTTTTAACAATTTCATGCACATATTATTTATTTTATTCGCGCAAAAATTTGCTCAAAACCAATTCAATTGTTTATTTTCCATTTTTTTCATAAATAAATATGATCTCAAATTATGCCGCGATTTGAATTAAAAAGTGAACATTATTATGAATTGANACATTTTTTTAAATATTTTTCTCTACATTTTCGAACTTTTTTAAGAATTTCAAGTGCCAAAAGACAGAGCTCGTCGAAAGCATTCCAAAAACACCATTAACGTTGACCACCAACCTCCCCCCGTACATTTTTGTGAACAGAAATACATAAGAACTTTCAAAAAATTTAAAACTTTAGCCTACCTCCCTCCCATGCCCATGCCAATGTGGGCCCCCCCCCGCTACCTACCTGGTCTAGAATAATCTCGATTTATGCGATTTGAATTGAAAAGTGAATATTATGAATGAGAGAATGTTGCGGAAAAAAATCCAATATGGTTAAAAAGATTATAGTGAAATGGCGAACGAAAAAATGAATGTATGATTCAACGTTGTTACCTAGCAAGAATATGGGCCACGACGTGAAGGTGAGGATTCCTTGAGGAAAACATAGAGAAAAAGATCAATTAAAAACCCGTCAAAAAATCTCTAACGAAAAAATGCGTAAAGATCGGATCTAGTGGAGAATAGTTCGCAGTGTTGGTCCGCCTCCGCCAATTTTTTGACAAATTAGATAGATAGGCGCCTCTGGAGGCGGAGGCAGTGGTTTGTAAAATGTCGAAGGCCATACAAACGTTCCGGCGCATCCGGAATGTTTTTGAGCAAAAAATTTTTTGAATTATTTTTAAAAGTTTTTTGAATCAAAAGAGGTAAAAATCATTTAGTCGATTCGTTTTACGAAATTTAATGACTTTTCTTTTTTCTGTAATCTATAGATTGTGAAACGTTTTACGCATTGTTACACGGTGCCGGGGTCCCACTCAAATTTTGAAGCCAAAACTGAACGTGATAAATTTCGAGCTAGAAATACGTAGTGTAATTGACTGCGCTGATTCCGAATTTCACACTATTTTTAAGTCCCGCCCCATTTCGTGCAAGCCCCA
Organism: Deladenus siricidicola; assembly: GCA_009724625.1. Classification (NCBI taxonomy): domain Eukaryota; kingdom Metazoa; phylum Nematoda; class Chromadorea; order Rhabditida; family Sphaerulariidae; genus Deladenus; species Deladenus siricidicola. The sequence goes on along the minus strand of SAUE01000325.1, from coordinate 110,899 downwards.
CAGCAATAGGTCAATGTGAGAAAATTTTTCAAAAATTTCGCCGAAAATGCGAACAAAACGCCACAAATTTTGCCTACTTTGAAAACGTATTTCACCAATCTCGGCACCTTGGTTAGCAAACAGTTTTCATTGAGAGGCGCCTCCGGAGGCGGTCTTTAAAAAAAGGGAAAAATTTGTGATGACCCCAACTGCGACCCAACACTCCTAGCCATTTTTGAGTCCACTTGAAAGAGCGGAAACACTTGAAAGAGCGCCAATGCTGCCAGCCTAGCAGTCCTCGGTTAGTTTAGCGGAACTCGGCTCAATGTCCATTCGCATGAGGTTTTTGCGCGATCCGATCGAGCTGAAAATGCGCTCGCTGCGGTCGGGCATGTGATCGACCATCGGCGAGTTCTTCGTCTCGGGAATCATCGTTGAGAACAACGCCATATTCGCGCTCATCAACACGAACATCAGCAGGAAGGGCAGAGGCGCCCAACTCAGCGCCTAAAAACGCACAAAATCGTTGAAAATTTTTATTTTTTCAGATATTTTTTTCAGGGAGTAAAAACATATGCATATAAATTCATCAATGTCACTAAGTTCGCAAATTTTTGTTGCCCCCCCCTCTCTGACCGGGCATTTTGCGCCCTGCCAAAAAAATTAAATTTTAAAGAATTTTACGCTCCAAAAATTTTCGTGGCGCAAAATACCGACCTTGGGGAGCAAAGTTCTGGGGCGCAAAATTCGGGTAACCCCTCTGACCAAAGTTTTCACTACATAAATCCAGCGGTGAAACCGATTTTTTTGCCGGCTACACACATCATGCCCGCCATCCTACCAAGTAGAAGACGTGTGGGGCGATGATCGCGCCCGTTCGGTTCCACATCTGCACAAAGCTGGTCGCCAGATTGCGTACGGCCGTCGGAAACAACTCCGACGTGACGACGGCGTTGATCATAAATAGCTGGCTGCACATCGCCGCCGCGCTCAACGTCGTCACGCGCAACACCAACGGACTGTCCCAATCTGTAGAACAATGCAAATATAAATAAAACCTATTACGAACTAAATTATTCCGCACAATTATCAACAGCTTTATTGACAGTAAAATTTTGCTGGAAAAAATAGGCGATCCGTCGATCCATCCGGGCGGTGCTTATTCCGAATTTGATGATGAAATGTTTTATTTTAAAAAATGTATAAAATTGCGTGGTCTTCAGCAGGGGTGCTACGAAAATAAATTTTCAATTTCGTAAATCACCGTAAATTTTCAGAACCTCGAAATTTCGTAAATCGTAAACTTTTGCCCCAAAAAAGCCGTGTCGTAAATCGTAAATGGAAAATTTTCAATTTTTTGTATTTTTTTCCAACTTTTTTAAAGTTTTGTTTTATTTTACTTTTTTGCCGTAAATGTCGTAAATCGAAAATAAAATTTCGATTGAAAATTTGCATTTTTTTCGAATCTTTTTCTAAGCTTTTTTCAACAAAGTTCTGATCTATTTTCTTTTTTTGTTGTTTTTTCATTTTCGTTTGAGAGTTTGTCAACTTTCTTTTTCCATTAATATCGATATTTTTGCGCCAATTCAAACGCGTATTAGGTCTAAAAAATTTCAATTTACTTGAAAAATGTACTAAAATCGGCCTATTTTTCGTAAATAATCGTAAATTTTGGGCCAAAAAAGCCGTAAATACATGAATCGTAAATGTTAGCACCCCTGGTCTTCACATTCTTCAACTTGTTAAATTACACCAGAAATCTCAATATGTCTCGCCACGACAATTTGAAATCTTTTTTCTCTAATTGTCTGCTCAATTTTGCCCATTTCTATTTACATAACGTACTGTCTAATTCTGTTATCGTTCTTTCTCACCATTTCCGCGGTTTTGACGAGACGTGTCAGGGATTATTGATTATGTGGTGACATGCTATTCATCATGTGATTCACTCATTGATTATAGCTATTAATGCCGATTTTTGCACCCTTTTTTGAAGGCTCACCTATTTTAAGGAAATGGGTGTTTTTTGAATTTAAAATTCGAAAAATACTCAATTTCACTACTATTTATTACGAAAAAGTGAATCATTCGAAGAAAAAAAATTAGATTGCCCAAAAATAGTAACAATGACACAATCAAAAAGGAAATTACATAAAAATTGGAATTTTTTTATCAGAAAAGCTTCTGGTAAATTCAATCAATTTTCACATTTAAAACTCTTGACTCACCCATAATCTTGCACACGAACACCGTCGCCAGCATCACGAGAATGAAGGTCAGCGCGCCGTTGAAGACCAGCTTGCGGCCGACGCGCGGCACAAAGTAGTCGAGCGAGCCCACCGACAGATTCATCGAGTAGCGAAAGAGGCCGAAGAGCGCGGAGTTGAGGTAGATCGAGCCCGACAAATGCTCCATGTTGAAGAGCAGCGCGTAAGCGAGCATACTCGTCGACATTCTTAAAATACAAGTATTAGAAATGATTCATTAAGGGACGTTCGGAGGAGGTGGAGAAGCAGAGGCGTAGCCAGAAAAAAATTCGGGGGAAGGGGGCAAAACCAAAAAAATTATCGGTGGAGAGCCCAAAACCAAAAACTATTACTTGGTAAAAGTTAAAAATTTTGCTTGCTTTTTTCATTTCGAAGAGGGGCATGGCCCCACCTGCCTGCCCCCCGTAGCTACGCCCCTGTGGAGAAGGCAAGAGGTCGAACACCAAAGCGGGTCCTCAAACGACCGTAACTCGTACGGAAACGACCAGTACATTCCTTATTTACGGGCGTAATCATCAAAAAAATTTGAAAATTCGGAGATGGCGAGGGCAAGAGGTGGGACACAAAAAAAACCAAAAAAAGGCCTTCAAACGGCCATAACTTGTCCGGTTTTGGTCGGAACGAAAATCTGAGCTAAATATGTTTTGGAATGCTCTCGGCGAGCTATTTCTTTTGGCTGTCAGAAATATATGTACATATAAGAATAACTAAACAAAAAAATTGACAAAAGAAAAATGAAAATTCATTTGGCCAGTGACAAAATGTACTGTACTTCAAAAATTTAACAAAATTAGTGGAATAAAATCCTTAAGTTCGAAAATGATTTAAAATTCGAAAATTATTAAAAGTTGGAACTTACAACGCAAACGAAATGACCATAATATGGCGAGACATCGTCGACGTGTAGAACAAATGATAGAGGTAATACTTTCGGTTTCGTTTCTTCGTCTCGTTCATCTAAAGCCCATTTTGTACAAGAAAAAAAAGCGCACCGACAACTCGCCGACAGACAACTCGCCGACAGACAACTCGCCGCCAAACAACTCGCCGCCAATTAAGTTTTGCAAAATTTTAAACTATTGTTTAAACCAGTTGGATTATTTTTTTAATATATTTATTATTTTTCAGTAATAATTTTAAAATTCAATCGTTTTGTGAAAAAACGCAAAAAAAGCAGAGCCTAAGCCTAAGCCTACGGCCTAATATCTGAGGATTAGCCTAACGCTGAGACTTAGCCTAAACCCTAAGCTTAGAATTTATTAAGATAATTCACAAACGGCTTCAAAGATAAAAATTTGAAATGTGATTTTTACAACTAACTTTGAACAATTTTGATTTTGAATTATGTTTTTTATTATGATGGAAACTCTTTATTATGTACGCATTTTAAAATTATAACTGAAATACTATTTAATTAAATTATAAATATATAGTTTTTATAAAAAATAATCCAAATGGTTTAAACAATAGTTTAAAATTGTCTGTAAAACTTAACTGGCGGCGAGTTGTCTGTCGTGTCGGGACACCGAAAAAAATACGCTCAATGTGCGAGAAAAAAAATCAAAATTTCAGTGGAAACTTACCCATTCTTTGACATAGTTGACCCCCGAAAGCAGTATATTTACATCCGGGAACAGCGGCCCTCAAAAGAGGGCATATGCCTCCATTAAGAAAAATTTAAATCGGAGATAAAAATTGAAATTTCGGGGTCTTACCCTTTCCCTTCCGATATTCTACATACGCCATTGTGTAAAGCCCATTTTGTACAAGAATTGTGAGAAATTGGAAAAACAATAATCAGAGGAGAATGTCAATGAAAAAAAGTCACGCCACCTTGACTTCGAGCTGAATGATGTCGTCGATGATTTTCACGCGGTCCATCGTGTCCGTGCCGTTGATGCGCTCGATTTTCAAGAGAGTGCTACGCGCCCTCTGCAGTTCGCCCCTCTGAATCAGCCAACGTGGGCTTTCGAAAGCCATCCTAAAACCGCTCATTCACACAAAAATATGAAAAAATTACAAAAAAAAAATTTTTGCTGAACTTTTTCATGAATTTTTTGTATCGCCAAAGAGTGAATATGAGTCACAGTACGCCTTGTACCGCTGTGATGTACGATCGGGGTCAGGGAGGGAGGAGACAGCGGAGATCATGTGCATTACCCCCGAAATTAAATCGGAATTTCAAAAGAAAAATATTTCTAGGAGGGGGGGGCAAAAACAAAAAAAAATATTTGAAAGGTGATGAAAGAAGGGAAAAAAGGAAGAAAAGACGAAAAAAAAGCAGCAAGAATGAAGAGAGAAAAGGAAGAAATAAGGGAC
>SAUE01000324.1:145016-157958 GCA_009724625.1 Deladenus siricidicola | reverse complement strand
AGAGAGAGAGAGAGAGAGTGATAGCAGGTAACTTTGAGTTGGTTTAGCTAAAGTTTGGTGGGATCAATTTACAAAAATTTACAAAAACAAATCTTTTACAAAGCGAAAAAATAATGAATTTGGCGAGGAAAAATTAGCACAATTTTTGGTGATTTTTTATAAAAATCGATCAAAAATTAAAAAATGGGCAAGAAATAAGAAATGCAGCAAAAAATTAAAACTAATGCGTAAACGATGATACAATATTATATGTATGTAATAACTACAGTACAATATGTATTATAACTCAAAAACAATAGCAAAAGTTGGCAACTTTTTTTTATTTTTTGAAAAACTTTTTGTTCCGAATAAAATAATAATAATTAAAAATAATAATAATCACTTTTGCTGAAGAAGATTGAAATTTTTTGAAAAAAATCGATAAATGAATCTTTCAAAATTTTCGGACTGAAATTTTCGAATTTCTATAACGAAAAATGTATAAAAAAATTAACTTTCTGACACTACCGGTGCCTATGATTGTAAATTATTACAATTTTTTGCTTTCATCTTCGATTCGGAAATGAATCGCGCTGAACTCAACTCTCGTATCCCTCTCGTCTCTTTTCAGACCTACTCGGGCCTGTTCTGCGTGGTGATCAACCCGTACAAGCGTCTGCCCATCTACACGGACTCGGTGGCGCGAATGTTTATGGGGAAGCGGCGGACGGAAATGCCGCCGCATTTGTTCGCCGTCTCCGACGAGGCCTACCGCAGCATGCTGCAGAACCGCGAGAACCAGTCAATGCTCATCACCGGCGAGTCGGGCGCCGGCAAGACCGAAAACACCAAAAAGGTTGAATCGGACCATAAGATTCCGTGTGAAAAAATAATAATAAACATCACCCACATTTTGGAGCCTTTTTTCTCCAATACAGAGTCTTTTTTGTTGTTATTAGAAAAGAATTGGCTTTTTAACTTTTAAATTCTAGAAAGTAAACTCAAAGTAAGCTCAAGGAGGGCCAATCAGGGGCGTGGCCAATTTAAATTCCTCCATCCCTCCACCTCCCTTAAAAGTCTTAGTGAAAAAAATTAAGACTTTGTGATTTGTTTCTCTTTGCCTTTGTTACCCTTTACATCTGCAACCTTTTTTGTTGCCCCAGAATCCTAGAAAAATGTTCTAACTACATACTAACCCACCTGGGCACAACAATTCGTTTCATCCGCACTAGCATATTATTGATCGAATATTATTGATCGACACTAGCATATTATTGATCGAACGCAAAATGTTAAACTTTCGTAAAAATCCAAACGCAAAATTTTGAGGTAATCGCTTACTTCGCGTCGGTGGGCGCCAGCCAGCAGGAAAAAGAGGCGGGCGGAAAAGTGGACAGCGACGCAGCGGGCGGCAAGCGCGTCACGCTCGAAGACCAAATCGTGCAGACGAATCCCGTGCTCGAGGCGTTCGGCAACGCGAAAACTGTACGAAATAATAATTCGTCGCGCTTCGGCAAATTCATTCGAATTCATTTCACGAAAACCGGCAAAGTCGCATCCTGCGACATTGAACACTGTAGGCTTTAGAAATTCGAACATTTCTTTTAAAGTAATTTACGTCAACATTTTCAAACTTTTAAGCTAAACATTAACATTTTCAAAGTTTTAAGCTAAAGTTTGTAAGAGAATCAACATTGTTTACATAAATTGTTTTTGTACTTGCTTTCTTACATATACATATGTACATGTACATGTAGCGTATATACCCGAAGACATTAAAGTGTATGTGGAGCGAACAAAAAAAAGTTTTCTTCCGTCAAAAAAAAGTCTTAAAAACAAGAACACTTCACAATATGTATGCATTTTCACAACAATAAATGCCAAATTTAAGATTTATTGGAAAAGTCGCGAGTAATTCGCCAGGCGCCTGGCGAACGCTGCTACCATATCTTCTACCAAATCTTCTCGGGATATCGGCCCAACCTCCTCAAAGATCTTTTGCTCGACAAACCCGTCAAGGACTATTACTTCGTCGCGCAAGCCGAACTCATCATCGATGGTAAATTGTTTTGAAAATTTTGATAATTTATTTGTAGATTTGAAAATTTTCAATTAAAAATGCAAAAATTTCTTCAAAACCGCAGGCATCGATGACCGCGAGGAGCACCAACTGACGGACGAGGCGTTTCGCGTGCTCAACTTCACAGACGACGAGATCAACGACTGCTACAAACTCGTGGCCGCCATGATGCACATGGGCAACATGAAGTTCAAACAGCGGCCACGCGAGGAGCAGGCCGAAACTGACGGCACAGCCGGTAATCATTTTTACGTTCCATGATTTCCATTTACTAATGAATTTTGCTAATGAATTATTTTTTATTTTACATACAAACAATTCCCATTCTGAGAACAATTGGCGAAAAAGTTTTGTTACTTTTTGTTGAGTTGTAAAAATCATTTTATTTTTTGCTGATAATTTATATCGATGGTGCAGAATTTTTCAACATTGTACATATTTCACTTAAAAGTAATGGTCAAAAAATAACGAAAATGTGAGAGAAAAATTGGGAAGTTATCTCATGTGCACGGATGGCCGAGCGGTCTAAGGCGCCAGACTCAAGCGAAATGCTTAGCACAAAAGTGCTCTTCTGAGCGTTCTGGTATCGTTTACGATGCGTGGGTTCGAATCCCACTCCGTGCAGTAAAATTTTTTTTATTTGAAATTTTTTGTACATAAATTTTTTTGACATGAATTGTTTTTCAAGCAACAATATTTTTAGTTGTTAAAATAATTTCAAAAATAATTTTAAAACTTTAAAATAAGCTAATCGTAAATTAAAACAATGCAAACTTACTCATAAATTTAATTGTTTTTTTACAAAAGCGCGGTGAACAAATGAAACAAAATATTTTCAGATGCGGAGAAAGCATCAAAGATGTACGGTGTGGCTGTGGAGGACTTTCTGAAGGCTTTGCTGCGACCGCGGGTGAAGGTGGGCACTGAATGGGTGAACAAGGGCCAGAACATGGAGCAGGTGGCATGGAGTGTCGGCGCTATGGCCAAGGGTCTCTACTCTCGCATTTTCAATTGGCTGGTGAAGAAGTGTAACGTGACTTTGGCTCAGCAGGGCATCAACAAAGACTTCTTCATCGGCGTACTCGACATTGCCGGATTCGAAATTTTCGATGTATGTATCTCAAGACTTATTAAAAATCCAAAATTTATCTCATATCGTATTCGAGTATACTGTACTAGGGTAATAAGGTTTTCTCAATTTCTCAATGAAGAAATTTTTCGCTGTGAAACAAGCTTTACGTTTGCAGTTCAACAGCTTCGAGCAGCTGTGGATCAACTACGTGAACGAGAAGTTGCAGCAGTTCTTCAACCACCACATGTTCGTTTTGGAGCAAGAGGAATACGCGAGAGAGGGCATCGAATGGGTCTTTATCGACTTTGGCCTCGATCTTCAAGCGTGTATTGAGCTCATCGAGAAGGTTTATTATTATTATTATTATTATTAGTTATTCGAATAATTACTTCTGCTTCTCAAAGAATTTGGAATTCGTTAAAAATGTTAATGAAAAATATTTATTTAAAAATAAAAATAAATTGCTGCCAAAAAAATCGAAGAATTTTCAATTTCTTCCCTCAACTAAGCAATTAATGAAAAAGAAGGTTTAGCCAATGGGAATCATTGCGATGCTGGACGAGGAGTGCATTGTGCCTAAAGCGTCGGACAACACCCTCGCCCAAAAGCTTCTCGAGCAACATTTGGGCAAACATCCCAACTTTGAAAAGCCGAAACCGCCCAAGGGCAAACAGGCGGAGGCCCACTTTGGCATGCGCCATTACGCGGGCACCGTCCGGTATTTTTCATTACTTTGTATTTTTTATAACTTTTTTATAACTTTTTTTTATAACTTATGTATTACTTTCTATGTGCTTTTCCGAATGTTTATGTGTTGTAAATAGTAGTGTAAAGCTTTATGTCCATTATGTTTAGATATAACGTTTCCAATTGGTTAGAGAAGAACAAGGATCCATTGAACGATTCGCTCGTGGGTGTGATGAAAGCGTCGCAAACGAACAAATTGTTGGGTGAGGTGTGGAGTGATTATACAACGCAAGAGGAGGCCCTCGCCAAAACCAACAAAGGTTTGAATTTAAATTTTGATAACATTGATTTAACGATTTACTGTGCTTGAATTGTTGTACATTTTATTGTATATGTATATAATATAAAATATACCATTGCACATATATGTATTATTATTTATCGTGTTTAATTATTGTATAACACATGTAATAATTAGGCCTAGTGCCGAAAAATTCATTTACGTAAAATGAAACAAAGAAGAAATATTTGATTTTTGGACATATTCCGTTAACGCACGGATGGCCGAGCGGTCTAAGGCGCCAGACTCAAGCGAAAATGCTTAGCACTAATAGTACTCTTCTGAGCGTTCTGGTATCGTTTACGATGCGTGTGTTCGAATCCCACTCCGTGCAATTAATTTTTTATTTCAAATTTTTTATTACTTTATCGCATAATTTAATGGAAATGTTTGGTAATTCATTTTTAAAATAATTATTTTTTAATTATTTATTTGAATTTGAAATAAATGACATTTTTTGTTTAAGGTGCCGAAAAAAGCAAAAAGAAGGGAAAGTCGGGCTCGTTTATGACGGTGTCGATGATGTACCGTGAATCGCTGAACAAATTGATGACGATGCTCCACACCACCCACCCACACTTCATCAGATGCATCATCCCCAACGAAAAGAAGCAGTCGGGCGTCATCGACGCTTCCCTAGTCCTCAACCAGCTCACCTGCAATGGTGTCCTCGAGGGCATCCGCATTTGCCGCAAAGGCTTTCCCAACCGCACGCAGCACGCCGACTTTGTGCAACGGTACGCACTCATTTTTATTAACTTTCAAGTGTTTATGCAAACAAAATCACAAATGTGTAGTAGGATCAAAAATAGTATGTATGTATATACATATACCAGATATATCCGAGCAATGCTGTGACATTTGTGGTTATAGGTACACATTATTGGCGCCCGAAGAGGCGCGACTGGCTGGCAAAGACAAAAAGGACGCAAAAACCGCATGCGACAAAATGCTAAAACGTTTGGTGAAGCAGGGCGACCTCATCGAAGACAACTTTCGCGTCGGCGCCACCAAAGTTTGTGTAGTTTCGCGTTTACCATAGCGAAAAAATACCGTAAGCAAATTAATGTAGCCGAAATTAATGTAACAAATGTGTAACAATTTAGGTATTTTTCAAAGCGGGCGTAGTGGCCGCGGTCGAGGATTTGCGCGACGTGAAACTTTCGTTCCTGATCACCGGGCTTCAAGCGCAAATTCGTTGGCATTATGCACAGGCAAACTTTTTTCTTCCCTAAGACATACACAATACACACACACATTTGTGTATCATTGAAAAAATTTTAGAGCATGAAAGCGCGCCTTCGAAAACAAGCCAGCCAAATTACCATAATCCAGCACAATATTCTCAAATGGCTGCAACTTCAGACTTGGTATGGCGGCTGCTTTTACATCTTTTTGACTAGGTCTACCAGGGTTGGTTGAGCGGAAGTAATTTAGTGAAAATTTTTCAAAATTTGGAAATTTTTAATAATAAAAGAAATTTTAATGCAAAACAATAATGAATGTCTACAGGAAAGTTGGAGATTGTGATGTTAAAAGTTTTTAACACTAATTTCTATAAATTTCCATGGCTTAATTTTCTGAAAAGCTTTGAAAAATGGAATTCCGCCCAACCCTGCTGTCTACTGTCTACAATTTTCTTTTTTCTGTCTTTATCACGCAAATTCTTTTGCCATTTTTTCTTTTTCTTTTTATATTTTTAATCATTTCAAACGCGTTTGATGGCATTGTGTGTTGGTGATGTGTTTGTTGTCGGCTAAAAAGTGTGTGATGTGTTCGCGGACGGCTTTCAGGGTGTGGATGAAGCTGTACGTGAAGGTGAAACCGCTGTTGGTGGTGGGCAAGGAGCAGGAGGAAATCGACGCGGTCGTCACAAAAGTCACCACGCTCAAGGACAATCTCGTAAAGGAAAAGGAGACGCGCGAACGCCTCGCGCGCGACGCGAAAAAGATGGCGGAAGAGCGCGTCGAGTTCGAGAAACAACTCGAAGCGACGCGCACCCAAAACACCGAGGCCGCGCAGCAACTTGACGCGCTCACTGCGGCAAAAGTAAGCGATTTACAGCCATTTCTTGTCAAACCACTGTTTCCGTACGAAATTAATTTTCGAAAATAAACTTTTTAAACATGCCTACCGTACACCTACCGTACTACCGTAGAAAACTTTATCGTTGTCGTACACAAACTGTAGCAATCTCTTGCAGGAACATTTGGAGAATAATGTGGAAGAGGTGGGCGATCGTTTGGGCGAAGCGGAACAGCGCGTCAACGAGCTCGCCAAGACGAAGAAGCGCGTTGAGGCGGACGCGCAAGCGCTGAAGAAGCGCATCGCCGACTCGGAAATGTCGCTGCGCAAGGCGGAGGCGGAAAAGCAGTCGAAAGAGAATCAAATCCGCAATCTCGTCGACGAAAGCCACAAACAGGAGGCACAACTCGCGAAGCTCAACCGCGAACGCAAGCACCAAGAGGAGGTTTGCGCTTTAAAAATTGTTTGCTAAGCGGGAGTTGGTCTTTCATTTCAAAATTACATACACATGTACATACGTATGTGCAGGGGCGTAGCCAGGGGCAGGTGGGGCCATGCCACCCCACCCACCCCCCCCCCCTCTAAATGAAAATATGAAGTACAATTTTTCACTTTTTCTAAGTAATAAAAAAATTTGGTTTTGTCCCTCCTTCGAAAAATTTTTTGGCCTTGGACTCCCCCCAAATTTTTTCTGGCTACACCTTTGTGTATGTGGCATTCTGCTTTGGATCAATTCGCAATTGGTGTTAAAGAGTAACTTGTAGAATCATTTTTGAATTCATAATTGGATCTAAAAATGTATCCAATAAAAAACAGGCAAAAGCAACCTGTTGCTGGAATCCAACCAAAATCAACGCTTGCCCATCGATACGTCGCTGCTCGTACGGTAGCAGAAAAAACTTATCACTATAGAATTGAATTTTACAACTGCCCGCGCGTCGTTGGCAAAAGGTCATCGATAATAATGAAAATTATTTTGGTTGATTAAGGTTGTTTTGTTAAAAAGTTATTCCCCGATAAATAAATTAACACCAACTCCAACTTAAAATTCATATTTGCAATTTTACAGTAGCTTTTTAAAAACTTTTTTTTAGGAGATGACATCGCACGTTGAAGAGTAACTTGTAACTTCAATCATTTTTGAATTCATAATTGGATCTAAAAATGTATCCAACAAAAAAGGGCAAAAGCAAATGCAAAATATATTATGTATTGAAATGGATTCAAATTAGATCCAAATTGAATACATATGTATATGAAAATTTCATTAAATTGGATACAAATTGCATTCACAATATGGGGGATACGGTATCTAAAAAAGTATAAAAATTTTCTTGGCTACCACAAGGCAAATATTCTGGTTTGGAACGATTTGCAATTGGTTTTAACGTTTGTTTATACTCAAAAGTTTCAGATCGCGAAGAAATTGATGGATGAATTACGCGCTGAGGAGGAGCGAAGCGCGCAGGAAAAATCATTCCGCCAAAAACTTCAAACTTCGCTCGAGGTGAGCTGAGAAATTGTTTGGTAATTCAGAAAAACTGAACAAATTGTTATAATTTTTTCAAAAATATAATTTTTTCACTCTTTTAGTCGGCGGAAAGCGAACTGGAGCGCGAAAAGCGCATGCGCGCCGAAGGCGACAAAACGAAGCGCAAACTGGACGGCGAATTGCGCATTGCGCGCGAGAATCTCGAAGAGGCGCTCAAGCACCGCTCCGACTCCGACGCGGCGCTCAAGCGCAAGGAGGCGGAGCTCTTCGCGCTGTCGGTACGCGCCGAAAGCTCGGAATCGTCGGGCGCAAAGTTGGTGCGCCAATTCCAGGAGAACGACGCGCGTTTGCGCGATATGGAGGCGGAGCTGGAGACGGAGCGCGAGGCGCGCACGCGCTCCGAGCGCGCCAAAAACGAACTACAGGCGGAAATCGACGAGCTCCAAGAGCAATTCGAACAGCACAACGCCGCCACCGCCCTACAAGTAATTCGAAAAAAATTTAAAATAAATTCAAAAATTTTAGAATAAATTTAAAAATTTATTTTTCAATATTAAAAAAATATTTAAAAAACTTTTTTAATTTGAGAACAAATTTTTTCATGAAATTGTTTACATTTTTATTTGTCCCATAATATGTACATATGTTTCCATTAAACTTCAAACAATCAAAACAATAACAAAACAAACAAACAACCGTGATACCAAACAATCGCCCCCATTCGACATACAGTACTGTCTCGCCAACTATTCAGCGTCAACAACAACAAAACAGTGCAAATAAATATTTTTGTTGCTGTTGTTGTAAAGAACATTGTTGAAAAAGTTCGAAAACTTATGTAACAACCTAATACATAATACACCGTTAGAGAACCGTGGGCAGCGCCTTTCAAGTACATGTAAACGATTTTGAGGAAAACGAACGAAAATATAACCAATTTCAAAAAACCGGCCATAAAAAGCCGCTCCCCCCCCCCTCCATACAAGCCATTTTTTTCAAAAAAAAAAAGTTTTTTTATTTCAGAACATTTTTTTTCATCAAATTTTTTACGCCAAATTTCATTTTTATATTATTTTGCAATTAAAACATTTTTTTTCTTTTTTTAGTTCGAAGCGAACAAAAAGAAAGACGCGGAAATAACAAAAATTCGACGCGAAATCGACCAATTGAAATTGGCATTCGAGGGACAAAGCGCGGCGGCGAAGAAGAAGGGCACGGACGCGTCCGGCGAACTGCGCGACCAAATCGACCAGCTCACGCGTCAGCGCGCCAAATCCGACAAGGAAAAGAGCGCACTTCAAAAACGCGCTCATGACGCAATGCTCGCGCTCGACGACGCTACGAAACAGCGCGCGGACGCCGAGCGACGCGTCAAAATTTTTGATGCGCAATTGACGGAGCTGCGCGCAAAGTGCGACGAGCTGGCGCGTCAGGTTACCGAGCTGAACGGCGCAAAGAATCGGCTACAGTCGGAGAACGCGGAGCTAACGCGTCAAATGGACGACCTTGACGCGCAAGTCACGAATGCGGCGCGACTTAAAGCGCAATTTACGCAACAAGCGGAGGAGCTAAAGCGCGCCGCCGCCGATGAGGCGCGCGAAAAACAATCGACGAAAATGTACTCGAAAAATCTCGAACACGAGCTTGAACAGATACGGTATTAATAATACTTTTTCTACTGTAACCTTTTTAATTTTAATTTATTTTTTACCAAAATTTTCGTTAAAAATTTATTTCCAATTTTTAACAAAAACTATTGAAAAACATAACTTTCAATACGAATACTCTAATTAACAAAAATTATATAGTATATACATAAGCGAAAATGAATACAGTATATAAACGAAAATGTATATTACGGTAAATACATTTTATTGGAATTTATTGAAATTTACTTAAACTTTTTCGGGTTTTAATTTGATGTATGTATGTATAGACATGTATATGTGCTGTATGTATATGAAATGTTATAATTAGCGAGTCTCTGGAAGAAGAGATTGCGTCCAAGTCGGATTTGCTGCGACAGCTGAGCCGCGAACAGTCCGAGGCGCAGCAGTGGCGCCAGCGCTTTGAGTCCGAGGGGCTCATGGCGGACGACGACGCGGACGACGCGCGCCGCCGACAAATCGCCGAGATCGCGCGCACGCAAAACGAGCTTGACGCCGCCATTGTGCGACTGGCGGCGCTGGAGCGCCAACGCGCTCGGCTCGCCGGCGACGCGGAAGCGGCGCGCTCCGACGCCGACCAATTGGTAAAAAAAAATTCACATTTACTTACATAGATTACTGTAGAACGCAGCTACCCTAAACCAATAAAATGTACTCTGAACAATTACTTTTTTTCAACTATTTTTACGAATAAATTGTAAATACAATAGACATACAAAACGAAGTTGTATGTACGACAATTTTCTACGAGTATACCGTAACTTGTCAAATCCGAAATAACAATAAAAAGGCATTTTCATTCGGTGATGCGACATTTCGGGATTGCCATTTCGGGATCGGACATTTCGGGACGACATTTCGGGATTATACATTTCATTTTTTTCCAAAATTTTTTTCGGGTTTCATACTTTGTTCTAGTTCTATTTGATGTGCTGATTCCGAATCTGAAAGATTTTTCACCGGACTTTACTCGCCGGCCAGTTATAATAGAACCAATCAAAGTTCTAAAAAACCACAGGGGAGACCAAGATATAATTTCAATTTTTTCAGATTTTTTTGTTTTAAATCGCTTCAAAACTAATGGAAACAATGCAAGACATCCTAAAAAAGTCATACAAGAAATTTCAGAAAAAAATGGACTCGGCAAGTAGCCTGCTCAAGGCATAGCATAGCCTTGCTACTGGTTGGTGGTGGTGAGGGCCTAAGGCTATGGTTTGGAATTTTTTTTTGTCCCGAAATGTCCGATCCCGAAATGGCAATGTCTCAACACCTTTCATTCTTGGCATTTTCCCTTTTAGCATTTTTCGTCTTGGCATTTCTGTCTTGCATTGATTTTAAAAAAGTATGGATTTTTGATACAAACTGCATTTCGAATACAAACTACAGTACTTTTTGTTTCTATTCTTTTTGTGTTTTAATGCATTTTATGTATTTTGTGTTTTGAGGCGCACGAAGTGCAGCAATTGGAAAGGCGGCAGACCGCGCAGGACAAAACGCTAGAGGAATGGCGCCACAAGGCCGACGACCTCCAAAGCGAAATGGACGCCGCTCAACGCGAAGCACGTCAAAACAGTGCGGAATTGCAGCGCGTCACGCTCGCGCACGATCAGACCGCGGAGCAAGTGGACGCGCTTCGGCGCGAAAACAAACAACTCGTCCAAGACATTCACGACCTCCAGGCCTGCTTTACCGCATTTCGCTCATTTTTGAGTTAAAAAAATAATTTAAAAAATGAAAAAGAAATAATGGGAAAATTTTGCCAATTTGCAAAAAAGTAAAATAAAATAAAAGTTTTTGCAGGAGCAAATAAACGAGAACGCGCGCAGCGCGCACGAAAACGAGGCTGCACAACGACGCCTTGACGTCGAGAAGGACGAATTGCAGCACGCGCTCGACGAGGCGGAGGCGGCGCTCGAGGCCGAGGAGAGCAAAGTGTTGCGCTCGCAGGTCGAGGTGAGATAATCTGAGGATAATCCCACCCTCCTGACCCTATCACCCATCCCCCTCCCCCTACTTTTCTTTCTTTCTTCACGTCGAAAATCTGCGAAACATTTACAAAAAGAAACAAATTTTTGTTGTAAAAGATTTTTGACTGATTACATTGTGGGTCGAGGTATTGTAGTTCTTAACTTAACGAATTGTGTGATACTGTACATGTATGCATAAACAATTGGCAGGTGTCGCAAATTCGTGCCGAAATCGAGAAACGATTGCAGGAGAAAGAGGAGGAATTCGAAAATGTGCGCAAAAACCACCAACAAACTGTCGAGTCGCTGCAGGCAATCTTTTTCGCACTTCTCCCCGCCTCCTCGCAACACACACACACACACACACTTATCAGTGCCCGTTTTTTAAATATTTAATTTTGCAGAGTTCGCTAGACCAAGAGACGAAGGCGAAGGCGGAATTGTCGCGCGCCAAAAAGAAGATCGAATCCGACATGGCGGTACGATTTTTTGAATTCCTTTTTGGACATACACATTTACATATGTACACGGTTTGTCAGCGCTTAATCGCTGAATAACATTTTTTGTTTCTGAACCAATTCACAAAATTCAAAAAAAATGATGAAATTGTCTTGTTATGGGGCTTTGTTTGGTATACGACATAAACTTTGTTGTTCAAACAAAAAAAGGATTACAGCTAACTCACCTACAGTGCTGGCCAAATTTTGTATTTTTACTTTTTTTTTAATATTTTTTCTCTCTTTTTCTGTTGTGAAAAACATCACTGTGGAAATGTTATTGGAAAAAATTGTGATACATATCTTCAAGCTGGAAAAATCGGTATTTTTGAAAAATGTCCCCTCCCCCTGCAAATTGGGCGTAATTAAATCAACAGAAACAATTTTGATAATGATAATATGGCCTGGTAATGCAAAATTAGCTCAAATTATGAATTTTTCGACGTAGATGTTGCGAAACAGCTGTAGAGCTGTTTAGCTGTTTTTTTAGCTAATTGCACTGGTAAAAAATGTAAGATAGCAAACAATTTTTGATTGATTAGGCAAAATTATCATTCTCAGTTCATCCTCGATGCTATCTGTTGAGAATTGAGCAGAATATAGATTCAAATCAGCACATACATCTGTAAGACGTTTTTAGCTGTGTTGTCACTGTGTGTGTCACCGTATCGCGTTTAAATCAATTCCAATCTATAAAATGTTGTTGAATATGATATCAGCATGTCCAAAAACAATATATGAGATGATTTAGACACGAGGTTTGAGGTGCAGCGCATTGGAATGCCAACTTTGCATATTAGGTTCTACAGTAAGCTACAGCAGTCCAAATTAAAACCTGTTTAAAAATTTGAATTCAGCATGAAAAATTACGCCTATACATTGATTTCTGTAACATTTTGTAAAAAATTCAATCAATGAGAGCGAAAAATGTAGAAAAAATAAGAAAACCCGAATTGGTCTCTAAATTTTCAAACCAAAGTCTGTCCTTCCTCCCCCAACCAAACCCTAAAATTTTCTTGCTCTAATTGATGCAGTTTTTCACGCTCTTTCAGATAGCGCAAAAAAATCGATGGCCCGGGCATTACAAAGAACACTTTTCCTTTGAAAACCGCAAAATTTACGAAATTTGAATATTG
>SAUE01000324.1:118854-130718 GCA_009724625.1 Deladenus siricidicola | reverse complement strand
CGTTGCTTTTCGTTGGGGATACCCTCCCAAGCAGTCATCAATATGGTGCAAAATTTACGCGGAAAGCCGTGTAAAAGAATGTCGTCGGGAATTAGCTGCTTCATGGCGGCCATCATCTTCTTATCGCGCTCCTTTTGCCACGGCAAGCCACAGTGCATTTCGATTAGCATGTAGAGCAGGGACCAAACGTCGTCCACCCGGCCCTGCTCGCGCCCCATGTGCACATTCGGCGAACAGTAGCGATACGTGCCACGAAAGTCACACTGGGCTCGCGCTTTTCGTACCACCCACTTTCCGTCCACGAACTTGGCATACTCTCTGAAAGAAATTCGAAGATTTTTTTGCTATTCTTAAAGTAAATTTGTGGATATTTTGTTGCTCCTTCCCCAAAAGAAAAGGGAAAAATCTTGCCGAGCCATTCCAAAATCGAGTATGTGGACTACGCGTGCCTTGTCTGGATCGGATTCGTGACCCATGACGAAATTTGCTGGCTTAATATCCCTAAAAATAAATATAAAGATAAAAATAAATATATAGGCAAAAAATGTACACATGTACCTGTGAATGTAGCCCACGTCGTGTAATAATTTTACTCCATAGAGACATTGAACGGCCAGCCGACACCACGTTTCCGCTGAAATTGTTTGAGATTGTCGAGACATCTAAACGAATTAATACGGTCAAACATCAAATTGGTTAAATCAATAATTAATAAGTTTATATAAAAAATATCGGCTAGAAAATATAAGATTAATGAAAACACAAAATTTCGAAATCAACCCTTATATGTAGAGTTAATAAAAAAATTAATCAAATTTAGGTACCAACCCTTAGAGTGCGGAAATTTTCGCCCAACAATGTGACGATCATGTAGTCGAATCTTTTTCTTTTTCTCGACCGATAAAGCTCCGGAACATGCGAGCGAACACCAAGACTCGTCAGCGTCTTCAAGATAGTAATCTAAATTTTTTACAAAAATAGTAAAGGTTTTTAAAATAGTAAGCTGACAAACTTTCTCTTAAATTCAGTCATAGGTATTCTAATTCTTTTTTGAAACAACATTTTTAGATTTTTTCCCAAAGTTTAGTCCTCGTGTTTTTTGGAATTACCCGTAGAAATGAATATGAAATTGTTATCCTTGAGTTTAAAAAAAAACTGGTAAATAAAATTTATCTATCGAAAGATACCAAATTTTCAAGATAGCTAAATTTCTCAAAAGGGATACCTCCAATTTTATGGCCGCTCCTCCCTCAACTTCGCTTGGCTCCGCTTTGAGTGCAGCAAATTTGGACGGTTCGTTGATGTTTTGCACTTGGAATACCTTACCAAACCCGCCTTCATCCAATTTCTTTATGACCTTCCATTCTCCGAACCTCAAAACACTAGATATTTTATAAATAAAACAAGAGATAATTATTATGTGAGAACATTAAGTTTATTTATTTTTTGATATTTATATGACTGCAGAGCGGAAGCAAAAGGTTGACCTACTTTTTTCCTATTCGTATCTTCAGAGATTCTTCATCCGCTGTAACAAGAGCCATTCAGAACGGAATCGGGAACGGTGGCAGAGGCGCAACCACTCTCGATCAAGCAATAAGCAAATGGATAAGGTGATCATCATATGAGCCAATATTGCTGGCTCGTACTGCCAAACAACTTTTTTCACTTTGGGGAAGTTTGAAGTCCGAATTTCGGACGGCGGATCGCGGTCTTGGCGCAGTTTGTACGGCACTTTTCGCCTTCAGATAACGCCGAGTCATCACCATTACGCATTTTCTCGCAACTAGAGATGGCCGCCATTCCCGCAGAGAACAAGAAGGCCTCGGATGTGCATGGCAGGTTTGACTTTGCTTGTACAATATAGCTTTGGCCTTTTCTAACTATAGCCTTTTAATTTGCGAGTTGAACTAAAAATGGAATGGATTTGTCTTAAAAATGGGTCGATTCAATGGAGGGGGAATTGAGAACCAAAAAAAGTTTAAAAACTGACGGTTATAATAATCGAGTACCGCAATTTGGACAGGGAAAATTCATGGAAAAACTGAAAAAATGTTTGGAAAATAACTAAATAAGATGATCTCAGTAGCGAAGACTACACCAATAGTGACCGTGATGTCGTCGTCTTCGAAACGAATCGCGGTGATTTGACCGTCTCCCGCGCTCAACTCGCGCGTCACTCAAAAATATTTGAGTTACCGAAGCGCGCTGTGCAGGATGTTAACGAGTCTAGCGGATCGAACTTGGCGAAGGGTAAAACCAACCACATCGACATGCGCCCATACGACTTGAGCGCCGTGTTTTTGCTGGTGGATTTCGTGAACGAGAAGGACGTCGACGATAAGTCTATGTCCCACCACGCCATCGCGGATTTATTGCAGCTCACGGAGGTGCTCGAAATGCCTGCGCTTAGGGCCCGTCTGGAAAAGGTTGATTCATTACTTCTTTTTGTTGTATTTTGAGGGAAAAAATTATGTATTTTTTACTTTTTATTTTATTCTTTACTCTTCAAATTGATGAAACACATGATGATGCATTTGTAATGTCATAAAATGCATTTCCGTAATATTTTAATTAATTTTGCGGATTTAAAACGATTTGAAGAAAAAATAAAATTTTTGATACTTCTGAAAATCGCACTACCTTGTAGTTTTCTGAACTTTGCGTGTTGAAAAAAACCGCGTTTTGCGTTTCCGAAAATATGGATTGGATATTTTTAATCATCAACATTCGAATGACATATTGGTTGTGGCTAATTAGCCCAAAAAATTGGCGTAAATTGCCAATTTTTATAATTTTTGGTGCATAAGAAAGAAAATCCCATAATTTTTTGTCCAGTCAACGACCTTAACTATAACCATGTATTCGAAAGATGTTTTACTTTATCACAACAATAAATAATTTTCAGTTGTTGAGCGTGACGGTGGATTCATCCGCGGATCACATCGTTACGGCGCTCTTGAGCGTCGGTACTCATCCGGCGGTTTGGCGCTCGCCATTGGGTCGCTCACTCTTCGACGTCGCTTTGCGCAACTATCACGACCTGCCGAAGGCGAGCGGTTTCCACAAGATTCCCATCCGTATTCTCATCGAAATCCTCGACTCGTTCGCTTTTTTTTCTTTAGAATTATAATTCAGAAAAGCTGGACCAAAAGATGATCCATATGATCCCTCCTTTAGAAATTACCTTTTTTCTACATTTCAGTTGTGATCTGATGGCGACGTCGGAGAACGACGTTTTCGAGTTGGCGCGCAAGTGGCTGAAGTACAATCACAACCGCGTACTCTATGCGCCCAATTTGCTGGAGTGCGTGCGCTTCTACCGCCTCAACGACCAACAGCGCGCTTACATCTTTCAGTCCATCCGCAAACTGCCGCAAGGAATTCAGGTTTATTTTCATCATTTTTGGTTCACATATTTGGAATTTTTAAATAAAAATGAAAAATTCTAAAAATTATTGAAAATGGAATTTGCCTTATTTTTGAACATAATTCCTTATTCGGTTTAATAAATTTGAAGCAACTTTTTAGAGTTAACAAAAAAATTTTTCAACCAAAAATCTTTACTCAAAACAACAAACATCACACAAAAAGTAAACAAAAAACAAATTTAGCTAATCTTCCAGATTAGAAAAAATGAATTTAGCCTCGAATAATTTTTATTTTATTTTTTTGAATTTATAATTTTTACTTCTTTTGTTTTTTTATGAAATTTTTAGTTTAATTATATTTGGAATAGTTTAAAGCGAATTTTTCAATAGTTGAAACGTAGAAAATGAAATTTAGCTATGGAAATTTTTTAGAAACAATTCGAGTTTTGATTTAACCTTTACAAAATAAGAAATATGAGAAGATTGAGAATGATTATGAAAATAAGATTTATTTAAAATTTTTCTTTTCCAGCTGGAAATGATCGCGAAGACGGTGGTGGGTAATTTGAACGGATTTCGCGCGTGTGTTTTGAAAGCACACTGGCAGAATCCACGATGCGGCTCGTTGCCCAAGGAGATCCGTGATCGTCCGCTAAAGTTCGTAATTAAAAAAGTTTTACATATTAACTTTTTAATTTTCTTAAAACGTTTTTTAATTAAAATGTCGAAGAAAAAGGGGGATAATACCCGCTGGAGAATTTTACAAATTTTCCTATGCAAAATTAAAAAAAAATTCGTTTAAAATTTTTTCCGTACCAAAATTTTTACTGTAAACATCAGATTTGATATTTTTATTAATTTTTTATTAAATAGGTGTTGAAAATATCGAAGAAATATGGGGATAAATTCCGGTTGAGAATTTTATAATTTTCCTACGCAAAATTCAAATTTTTGAGAATTCTCGTTTAAAATTTGTTCTGTACTATTCTTCCTCTAAAGCTGGTAACTGCATTTCCAAACTTCTAAGAAATTTTTAACTTTATAGAAAATATGTGAAAAACATAAAATTTTCAGTGTAATTCCGAACTTCATCGACTTGTCGCACCTGCGAAAAATGAATCTTGCTCCTACGGGAATCAAGCGCCAGCTGAGCGGCACGGACAACAAAGAGAACTCGCTGGTAGTGATTCGCAACGTGCACAAGCCGCGCTCCATGCGCCAACAGCGACGTCGCGCGCGCCACCAGCGCAATAAAGGTTAATTGGTTTTTTTGTAAATTTATTTTCCGAATAGAGATGTGGTGAGTTATTATTTTTATCGTGATTTTGCACACGGTAACAATTTTTTACTAATAACAATGTATTATTCGTTCGAAGAATTTTGAAATTTTTAGAGGACTTGAAAGTAATCGAAAGCATTTTGGGACCGGGCACGACAACGATCGGCTCTCAGGAGTGTAAACTCGTGGAGAGGATTCTAGGCCCTGCCAAACTGAAAAGTCTTCAGACGGCGACCGCGTGCTCGTCACCCATCCCAGGCGTCACCGGTTCGGCGACTTCGGCCGCCGCTGTCGCACGTGCTGGTGGAAAGAAGCCCGCCGTGAAAAAGACGCCCATTCGTGACAGCAAATCACCCAGTGAAAAGTCCAACGGCGGTGGTGCTAGCGATGGAAATTCGGGTGTCAAAAAAGCGGCGACGCCGAATTCACTGGTGGTTCAGGGGCCAAATCCGCCAATTTCGGCGGTAGCCTCCGCGGTGAGCACATCACCAACAGCTACTACTCAGCCGAAGTAAGTGCATAACGAAGGTAGTGCTTGTGGACAACGGGTGAACATTGGAATTTCAGTCTGATAGCATCCATGGAAGTCCCAATGGTTGCGTTGGATGTGCCACAAATTATAATAAATATATGATTAAGAAATGTATAAGAGAACTAATTTTATGTTTGTATATAATTGTATAGATTAAAGTAATATTTGTAAAAATTCCGTTCGTCAATTATCTTTAAATCTTTCTTAACATATCAGCGATAAAAAAAATCAATTATTTATTCATTTCGAAAAATGAATTCAAATCAATTGAATATACAAAAGTAACAAAATATATTTTAACAACAAAATCAAGTAGAGAACGGTGCTGTGACTTCATTTCAGATGACTCGGACAGTCACAAAACATACTATTATTTGTCAATCAGGCTAAACATCGTTTGAAAATAAAACGGACTGCTTTTTGAACCCATAAAACATTTATTGAATAAAGCCGGAGTCAAGTGGTCTTTATTCAATTACTCTGCGGAATCATTCGTGCTCACTGGTACTCCGAAGTAAAGTGTCATAGCACTAACAGAAACACGTTAGGACAATAAAGAAAAGGGGCATTGATTTTTTTGTCACAATACCAAAAACAAACTTGCAGTTTTTGTGATTTTACGTCTTTCCCACACGACGGCCTAACATTATTTTCATTTCATTTTGTAGTAGGGCTGCTGTGGACCGCCGGCCGCTGTTGCTGCGGCGGGCGGCGGCATGTGAAAGTTGGGCGGCGGCAGCGCGTACATCGGCGGACCGCCGCCCATCATCGGCCGATGGTGATGATGTGGGTGGAAGGGTGGTGGCGCGTGATGAGGATGCGGGCGGAATGGCATGCCCAATGGCGGTGGCGGGGCCATCGGTCCAGCCAACAGTGAGGGTGGCTTGCCCTGGAAATTATTGGTTTAATTTGCATTCTAGTTTTTTTCAGAGTAACACTAACTTGTCCAAGACATCTCACAATTGCACGAAATTCGAATTTTAAATAAAAATTAAAAACAACAATACATCAAAAACAGCACAAAAATATATCTATGTATATTAACCTGAGGCGGCTGTTGCGATGGGTTCATGGGCGGATGTTGTGGTGTGAAGGCGACGGGTGGCATGGCTGACGGCGGCAGCGGTTGCTTGAAATTGGGTGCAAGAACGAGTTTCTTCTCGCGCATTTTTTCCACCAACAGCCAGTAAGGGTTGGTGAGAACGGTGGGAGGTGGCGGCTCATATGGTATGCGGAAGTTTGGTGGCGCCGCGCGCACGTTCCATCGCCGAAACATCGGATCCTGCACAATAAATCTTATTGCTACTATTAGGGGCGTAGCCAGGGTGCAATGGGGTCATGCACCCCTCCTCCCGAAATGAAAATATGAAGTACAATTTTCACTTTAGAAATGGAGATCGCACGAAAAAGTAAATTTATAAAGAAAATCAACCTATCTTAAACATATATTTTCAACGTAGCGTTTCGTTTTGTTTATTTCTATATTTTTAATAAACGAAAACCATATGCGCGTCTCTAGAGTATTTTTCCCATATGCGCGTCCGGAATATGCGTAAATTTGCAAATTAGCGTCAAGCGAAATTTTTACGCGTTCGAAAGTTCTGTTTTTTAGCGTTTTTTTCATCTGTTTTTTATATTACATGAAAAAAAATAAAAAATTTTTAGGGACTGATGTACCCGAACAACATAGTTCAAAAACACTCAGTTTTGTCTTCTGATCAACTGTTCGAGTTTTGCACTGTCGCGCTAGTTCGAAGACCCTTCTTTCCGAAAAATTTTTCTGGCTACGCCTCTGGTTACTATGGTTCACCAGAGCGTGATATATCTTATATGTCCTACTATTCGTTATAAAAATCCAAGCAAAACAAAAAAACAAATTCGAATTGAACGTACCGTTATCGCATAGTTGGCACCGTCGCTGCCCCACAGCTGTGGTGGTGCCTGTGGTTCGGTGGGCTGTACTGTCGCGCTAGCGGCTGCCGTCGCCGCCGCATCCTGATCGCTTTTCAATTGCTGCTGTTGAGAGACAGCAACAGCGCCCACCTGATGCCCTGGTATTGGCTGCTGATGGGGCGGTAGTCTTTCGTTATTCATTGCAATATTTTCTATAAAAAAAATTTCAAACGTCGTTAACTTGAAAAAGTATTACCTCTATTCAATTCACCGCCATTTTGCTGCTTTTCTGACACCATCACAAAGTTCAGCATTTGCTGCATCACATTCGCCATGGAGCTAATTTCTGAAATAAAAAGGTTGAAAAATATATTTTTGTAAATTAAACAAATTATAAAATATTTTCTTTCGAAAAACAAAATTGAATAAGAAAATCAGATAAAAAATAGTAAATAATTAAAAATAGTAATGTAAAAAACAAGCTCTAAAATATAATTTAAAAAAATGTATCCAAAACTTGCTCACCCATTGGCGAATCTTCGGAGTTTTGCTGAGAGCTGTTGGGCTGCAGCTGCTGCGGCGGTGGATGATTATGATGGATTTGTTGAAGTGGCGCCTGTCGCAATTGTGCATTATGCTGTGGTGGTTGTTGGTGTGAGTGATGTGATGATGGCGTTTGATGCTGAATTTCGCGCGGTTGTCTCTCACTGACTCCGGCGCCACCAGCAGCGGCGGCAGCCGCCGCTTCAGCCGCCTTCGACGCGGCATTCGCGCCGGCAGACGCGGCCGCCTGCGTCACCAAACGCCGCTGCCGATTCGCGATGCGGTTCTGCTCGGCGGCCCGTTGCGCGGCCGCTTCAGCTTCTGAATTTTTATAATCAAAACAAAAGCCAATCAAATTTAATTTATTTGTTGCTTTAACAATCCTCATCATAATTGATCAGGGCAAAATTCAGCTTAAAAATAATAGCGGTTGAATAAAATCCCGCAAAAAATTGGAAGAAACAAAAAAATATATAACGAAAAGCACTTAACACCAACCCTCATTACGGCGCCGGCCGGTGGTATCGTTTTTGCGGCGCGCGTCCTGTTCAGCAGCCAATCTCTCCTGCTCCGCCTTCTGGCGAACTATGGCTCGGCGTTTCTCCACATCTCGCTCCCAATCCTCGAATTGTTTCACGTAGCGGACGTACGCGTCACTACCGACCGACTCGCTGTAAATTTAAAAAATCTCACTACCTGCACAAAGAAAATGTTTTGCGGGATGATTAAAATTTCCAAAGTCTGCTCAAAAAATTGGAACATTCGTGTCGAATTTATAAAGCAATAAAATGTTATTGATCTATTGCAAAATAAAAGGGGTCACTGCACTTTACCCCCCCCCCAGAATTTCAAAACTTTTTTGGTGTTTTCCTACGTAGTTTGATGCACTGATCACGAATTGGATTTTCATTTCTGGCGGAAATTCCAAAAAAGTGTCCAAATCGGGAATCCAAGTGTCGAAAACCACAGGGGGGACCATGGTAACATGTCGCCTAAGGATTAGCCTAAGCCTAAGCATAAGGCTTAGCCTAAAGCCTAAACCGAAGGCTTCTAAAATTAAATTGGCCCAGCAAGCTGCGCCCAAGCCTAAGCATAGTTAGGAAATTTTATTAAACAGTAGAAATGAATTTTTCTAGTTATTTTCTCAAATGCCCATGGGCTTTTATACTTTTTTAGTTTGTAGGACATTTCTGGAAATTTCTTATTTCTAGAAATTTCTTGAAACATTTTGAATTTTGATTTTTTTCTCGAAAATTATACCTTGATCCCCCTGTGGTTTTCGACAATTCGACACCCGATTTGGGCACTTTTTTGGAATTTCCGCCGGAAATGAATGTAAAATTCGTGGTCAGCGCATCAAACTACGTAGGAAAACATCAAAAAAGTTTTGAAATTCTGGGGGGGGAGTAAAGTGCAGTTTATCCAAATAAAATATTTTCCCAATTTTTTTCATGTTTTTTTTGTTGTCCTTGTGTGACTTTTGGTAATAGGCAATTTTACGGGTCAACCGCATGCGGCGGGATGGGGTGATTGCCCCAATGTGATTAGAATTATTTTCCCCGTTTTTTCACCTTGACATGTATGTATTTCATAGAGTGGTTGTCTGCTAAAAATATTAAAAGAAAAATGGATTATTTCAATACAAAATAACCGCAAAATGAACCTGTTTCGTTCCTTCCATTCCTCAAACTGCGCTTTATAATCTCTGTACTGCTTCTCTAATTCGTCCTCGGGTGATAACTAAAAAACGTCATAAAATCATTAAACGGTTAACCATTCTTAAAATGGAAAAATCTCAGATTAATACTAAAGCTAAATACTTTTTTTACTCAAAGTTATATTAACACACACTATTATACACAAAAATTGTAAAAAATACCTTTTTCCCAGACATTATCACTTTAATTTACGCAAAAAATAAAATTCCAGCAAAGTAAGCAACGAAAAAATACATTTCAAATCTCTGCAAAACACTTTGCAATGAATGACACTTTCCAAAAAAGCGCAAATTCAAAATTATGCATATAGTCGGAAGAGTTTCCATCTCGGTGAAATATAAAACGAAAATTAATTTCATTGTCATTTTTCGTATGTCCTTGGAATAATGGAGAACTACAGAAAAAGGCACTTCTTTAGTTTCCCCCCCCCCCCATTGAAAAAAATTAAAAGGAATCATAGCCAAATTTAAATTTGATCCATTTTTATGGCGTTATGTGTAATGTTTTGATGGCAATTTGTGTAAGAATTTAATTTGTGTAGGAATTTCTTGTGAAAAAAATTCCTGTGAAAAAAATTACAGCGTGAGGGACTGAAGAAGTACCCAGAAACAAAAATTCAAAAACGCAATTTGATCACAAAGGTCTAAAAACCAAGGGTGCGATTTTTGGGAAAATTAACGAACGCGGCATTTTGCACATATGTATTATATTATCCGTGCGAGGTCATCTCCTAAAAAACCTCAAATTTTAAAAGGTCCGCATGAGACTCGCCTCAAGCTCAGCATAAGTCCAAGGCGAAAAATTCTTGTTTGTCCGTGTAAAATCTGGCGGAGTAAAGTTATTTATTTTAGGTTAATCAAAGTATTTTTCTTCGAGCGTGGTTCCAACCTTACAGAAATTTCATCGCATTTTACCTCACATGTCATTCGATTGCTGATCAGAATAGATATCTAATCAATTTTTTCGGAAACGCAAAACATACTGATTTTCCCACCCAATTCTAGTGTTTCAAATATTCCTTAAAGTACGTATCAGGGGTGGTAAAATTTGCGGTTGGCGATTTATGGTTTTGCGGCTTTTTTGAGCAAAAATTTGCGAAAATGAAAATTTATTTGCGGTTTGCGATTTTCGCAAATAAAATTTATTTGCGGCCTACCTCTGGTACATATCAAGCCTATGCATAGCAAGTATACATAACAAGTTTATACATAGTCATCTCAAAGCCAAAAATGAATAAAAATGAAATCTACGCCCCTTTTAGCACAAATAATATTAGGTATAATTTTTTTCTGGTTAAAACTGCTAGAATTTATGTTAAATTACCTCTATGTTGTTCCGTTGCTCCTACGGGCAAATTGTTTAAAGACAGACTAGCTAAAATCAATCTTGATCAATTTTTAGTCAATATTGCCAAATAATTGTATATTTGTAATTTGCTGTTTAATTTAAATATTTAATGTTATCTAAGTTGTAATCGTTAAGCTATTACTTTTAAATACATGCGTAACTTTTGCGTAAATAAATAATAATAATAAATAAAAATTAAAATTTTGACAAATGTTTTAGGACTCAGCGACGAACTTTGTGGAAAGTCATCATCAAGTACAATTTTTCGNTTTTGTTGTTATTTAATTTTAAGTCAAGTGAAAATAATTGAATTTTTTGTAACGTTCAATCATAAGTCCAATTTCAAAAGGTTTTGGTGTTTAAATTTAAAAAGAATCAAATTCATTAAGTATACATATCAGCCGCCGGATAACCCCAGTGGCTTTGTCCAAAAACTAAGGTTGTTTCCCGACACAATTGCCGAAACAATGGTCAGGAGCGCCTAGTACCTTGTGATACTGGGTAAAAACCGACGTTAGACTGAAAAAATGTATTTTTATAGGAAATTGGATGAAATCTGCGATAGGTTTCGCCGCCGCCTCGAAAACTTCCAGTTGACTAAAATCTCCACTATTTGCTCGTTCACTTCAAAATTTCTCTCACTTTGTCTGCCATGCATTTCATTTCGCTTGTTTGGCTGTAATGCACATGTATATGTACATAAGCGTTGCTGCTCACCACAAAATATTCTTTTTTGTCACTTTACTAGCCTTCTTATTTTTCCTATGTTTTCGCGTATACGCATATGCGTATATGTATATGTATATGCACGCTATCAGAAGGTGTATTTGAAAGAATAAATATAAATGTACGGCAGACACGAAAACTTCGACTAATATGCAGCATTTTAAGTAGAAATTAGACGAACTGAAATTTTTTCCCAGCACAGCGAAACCTATCGCAGATTTGAAAAGTGCGCTTATAAATTTTCATTTTTCCTTTGCTTCTTCGGTTTAATTACCCAAGTTTGAGGTACTTGACTGTTCTAGCCCTTTTCTTTCTTCGGAAAGCTTATGTGGCTAAGCATAAATTTTGGAAAGCGCCGTCCCTTGGACGGTGCACATTTTTCTTACCATTTCGCGGTTATTATTGTGGTAACGGTTTATATGCAGAGCTGGACTGGACATTACGAAATTTACGAA
>SAUE01000324.1:74836-91563 GCA_009724625.1 Deladenus siricidicola | reverse complement strand
ATTAGTTCTCTGGAATCTGTGCATCATCAGTATTCGAACCATAGCAGACAGACCCCACCCCCTAATTGGGGGGGGGGACCCGCATTACGTAGAGATTTGGCAGTGGGCCGCAAATTTTTTTTTTGGGGGGGGGGTGGAAATAAAAAAAAAAAATTTTGCGGGCACCACAGAGGCCCGCAAAAATTGAAAAAAATGTAGACAAAAGCCAAAATTTTTTTATTATTTTTGACAATTTTCGAAAAAAATTACGGTCCACCCCGTAGAGATTTGACAGGGTGACGCAAATTTTTTTGGGGATGGCAGCAAAAAAAAATTTTGCCCCCCCCCCCAAAAAGTGAATAAAAGCCAAAAATCAACTATTTTTTGACGACATGCTTTTTAAAGGTTAAAACTTTTTTCGCGCGATTTGTTTAGTTTTTGTTCAATTTTTATGAGTAAACATAATTTTATGTTCTCTCTAATAAAAAATCGCAAAAACATTTTTGATAAATTTTTTTGAAAAACTCGAGCCAAAAATTTTTTTTCGCGTGCAAGCGCGAAATTTTTTTAAAAATAAAGAAAGATTCACGCATTTCCGAGAACGCATTTCCGACGCATTTCCGAGAACATAAAATTATGTTTACTCATAAAAATCAAACAAAAACCAGCAAATCGCGCGCAGCACGAAAAAATTTTTTACCTTTAAAAAGCATGTCGTCAAAAAAGTTGATTTTTTGGCCTTTATTCACTTTTTTCTTTCAATTTTTGCGGGGGGGGGAGGGGGCGCAAAATTTTCATTGTTTCCTTTCGACCCCAAAAATATGCGGCCCCCTGTCAAATCTCTACGGGGGGGCCGCAATTTTTTTTGAAAATTCTCAAAAATAGTAAAAAATTGTTGGTTTTTGGCTTTTATTTACATTTTTTTCAATTTTTTTTTTGCCAAATCTCTACGTAATGCGGGTCCCCCCCCCCATTTGGGGGGGGGGGGTCTGTCAGCTATGATTCGAATGACATAGGATATATGCAAAACTGTCGTGGTCCTACATTCGCCAATTTAGCCTAAAGCTGTTTCTGGGGGATTTTGGGTGGTAACCATATTCCTTAATTTCTTATAATTCTTATGCTAATACCAAAGAGGCCTGATAGATTATAGAGTATATAAAAATAATGAGTTACATCGAGGTAATCTTCGATCATGTTCCTGCCGCTAACCGTAATGGATTGGCGGCGTGACAGCCGTTCGACGTTCTCCACCATGAGTGTACTCTAATATAACATAATATTAGAAAATCAAACTTAAATTCACATAATTTTCCAAATTTACGGGCACATAAGTCTCGGAGGCCTCCGCGGAGGAAAAAATTTCGGTTAATAACACAAAGAGTATATATTATTAAGTGTCATTTTCACTTTCGTCTATTTACACATGTCTTTTTCAGCATAAAAATTGAACATTTTCCTTTTCCGCATGATCAAAAATGTCTATTGACAGACAGACGGAGCAAAACTTGAAAAGCTCACTTTTTCAAATTGCTTAGCAAATTGCACCAGACATTTGAATAAATGAAATCTTGCAGCGATTTGTCTGCAAAATGAAACTACAAAATTTTCAAAAAAAAAAGATTTGATTTGCTTTAAAAATCACGTCCTTGTCGCTGTCATCCTGCCACAAAAACAAAGTCTCGTAGTATGCGGAGCCCAAGCCTTAGGCTTAGCTTCAGCTTTGGTCGAATAGGCAAGTCTCTACGGAGCCTGGGTCAGAAATCAGTTTCTATGGGCGAGCGCAGAGTTTTTTTCACCTATAGTATTTGAGAACCCATGGAAGTGATTTGGATGCAAAATCGGTCGTAAACCCAAGTTTTTTCAATATTTGACTTGAATAATCCAATTTTTTATACCTACTTTTTTAAACCTTTCAAACTTTTTTGAAATTTAACATTTTAGCATGGCTGAGGCACAGAAAATGGAAGTGGACGAGGCGTCATCCGCCGTTGCAGCTAAAAAGCGATTTGAGGTATGCTTGTGCTCAATTTTGCGTATACTTCAGTGTTGACTTTTGAATTACACTATTTATACACACAAAAACCGTAAAACTTTTTTTTACTTTTCTCCAAACAAAAATGCTTCTACCCCTTTATCGGCTGGAAATTTTAGGTATGCCCTCACAAATTATCATTTTGTGCTTATCGACATTATATTTTTAGGTGAAAAAATGGAATGCCGTAGCGCTATGGGCGTGGGATATCGTTGTGGACACGTGCGCAATTTGTAGAAACCATATCATGGACTTATGCATTGAATGTCAGGCAAATCAAGTACAATTTATAAAGATTTTTATGTTTAACCTACTTTTTTTGATGGATGATGTTTTTGAAAATTTTATCGCAAAAAACTTAAAAATGGATGATTTTTGCATACTAGTAAATTTTTTTTTCGTGGCGTTTGCGGATTTTTATCTCTGGAATTTAGTTGGCTTTTTTTATTATATTGGACCACTTTTGTTATGATGTGGGACCCCAAAAATTTTTTATTTGTATTTTGATATCGTAAAAACCCTTACTTGCAAAGAATAATATTTATTGCTTTTGCGGATTATCGATTTTTATATTTGAGTTATGCCCCAGATAACTCAAAAACAATTTCGTAAGAACGTCACACAAGCAATACAAATGGGTGTTATAAAATCAATCAATTTTCTTATTTGAATTAAGTTCCTAGTTTCCGACGAAAAAAAAATGTTCCGAATTGCTTATTTGGTGTCAGGTCTTCTTCAATTAAAAGGTGTGATTGCACAAAAATTGAGAAACTTTTTGGCTGATCCTCAAAAATTTAGCACGACATCCATTTTTGGTGTATTATGGACTTCTTCAATTGGAAGTGTGTGATTTTTACAAACATATATGCAGGGTGGGCCAATTTTGTCCCGGTTTTGTTTTTGCTATAATTTTTTTATTTACTAACCGAATTATGAGTAACTCTGAGAATTTTTTGAGAACCAAATAGAACAATGAAAAGAATGTTACCATTTGGTTAAAAATTTTTAAAAAAGTATAGCAAAACTGGGGTCGAAATTAGCCCACCCTGTAGATTGCTCAGTTGTGTTCTGCCTTAATTTTTTTCAAATTTATTTTTAAGGCATCTGCTACTTCCGAGGAGTGTAACGTCGCGTGGGGCGTTTGCAACCACGCTTTCCACTTCCATTGCATTTCGCGCTGGCTGCGGACTCGTCAGGTGTGCCCGTTGGACAATCGCGAGTGGGAGTTCCAGAAGTACGGTCACTAAGGTCGGCGCCGTCTCATTATTTTTGTCTATGGATGACTTTTTTTGTTTGTTTGAAATCTCCGTATTTTCTTGACCAACCAACCGAACTCCTCGCACAAAATTGACTTTATATATGGTAGTGCGAATTGGATTAAACATTCAGAAACCAATAATCCTGTGGTCATGCTGTTACTTGTTTTTTAGACTTAATTCAGACACATTTGCAAGATCTCAAAACTACGGGTTTTAGGTTATGGTTGCAGAAAAAGACAGTAAAATTATCCCCGATTTTTATACATGGTTGTATTTATTATACATCGATTGATTTTATTCAATAATAAAGTTTTGAAAATTATGAAATTGTTTTTTTGCAATCATTACTGTTGGCAAAATTTTTGCTCGGATTATTTATTTATTTTTATTGAAATACATGTAGACCATAATTTTTTGATTAAGTGAATTTGCAATGCCCAGATGAAATAGATAATTTACTAGGATATTTTTTCCTAGTAAATAAAATTTATCATAGTATACTTTAACAAGCCACATCTCGAATTAACGGGATTCAATTCGATATGTTCGCGGCAGTTGTTTTTTAATTTTCCGTTTTTTCTTCTACCTCGAATGGAGGAACGTAGCCGAATCGAATGTGCAAAAAACGCAAAGGAGAAAGTTATTATTGCTTAACGTGATTATAAAGATTTTGTTAAAGCGAAGGAGAGAATTGTCTCGTTGAATGAATTCTTAATTGTTTTCTCGCTCTTACGTCAACGAGAAGAAATGTGGGTCATACTCTTCCCCCATGTGTGTTATGTAAAGAGTAATTGTATTTTTTGTCGTCGTCCCTACCTCTTTTCAGCACAAAGCACGGGTGTTTTACGTGCTATTGAAAGAGTTCTTTTGACGCCGAGTCCTCTCGGCATTTTATTAAGAAGCCGTTAGGAAATGGGGAATTATGCATTGTGCCATTTTTCCTTCCTTCAATTCCAGAAGTCGATATTTTGCCATTGTTTTTGTCGGAGCGCACGGAGGAGAAGGTTTTTTTCTCCATCTTCTTTGTAATTTAGTCCTACAATTTTGGCTTTCGCATGCGTTTGGAGGAGGAAAATAATGTGGTAGCGCACGACATACATGTATATTGTGTGTGTTCTTTGCAGCACGCACACATTATTTATTAGTGACGCATACGAAGCACACACACATATGTGCGTACACAAATATGTGAAACGACATGTTTTTGTGAAAAGTGTAAATCGATTTGCCTTTGCTTGTTGGGCATGAGTGGTGACGCTGGCGCGGCGGTTAGTGACTTCCACGTTCCATCGCGCCGGCACGCTAGCGAGAAGAAAAGGCGGTGGGGAATAATAGTAAATGCAGCGCGCATAATTCGAATTCCTTTCACGGGCTTTTTCGATTTTTTTTGTTTCGCCACGCATTTTATCTCCTCGTTTTACCGCCAGTGCGATGGCACGTAGATAAGAGAGGACAGAAAAATAAGCATTTATTTTATGCTAGCTAGAGGAAGGGAATTTGGAGAAACTAACACACTATCCCTTTTTTCATTTTTTCGGAGCGAGTGTTATTTTGGAAGCCATTGGTGCCCTTTTTGCCGGTCTTTTTTTGTTGATTTTTCTCTGATATCGCGCACTTTTTTCCGTTAATCTATCGAGTATTCGAGCAGATATCAATAATAAGATCTTATGGGGATGAAATTGCGCTATTTATTCCTGATCAATATTTTGAGCTACTAGATTGATTTTTTGGTAATATATACATCATGCGGTTATTAATATTTTTAATTTTGTTTATCTTTAAATTTGGAATTATTTCTTTTCTATTATATGTATTAATTATGCAAATATTAAATTGTGTTAAACCAGATGTTGTTATCAAATTTTCGGGAATTTTCAGAAAATTCATAAACGTGGGATTGTTTTTGAAATTTTCCATATGAATCACTTTTTTGCCTCTTCCGTTTTCGCTCGATTTTTGTGCGTTTTTTTTTGTTCGTTCTGGTTAAAAGTCGTAAGAACATTGATAGACGTACCCTTTTTGCGGTTTTATAAATCGATTCGAAATTGATTGTTCGTAATTTTGTTATTTTTAATTTCTTATAGGTTACGTTGCGAATAATTACTACCATCTTATATTGACTTTTCGGTATTTTTGCGACTATTAACAACGACAGCACTTAGAGATGGACCAGCAAGGCAGTGATTCCGCGGGTCAGTCGGGAGCCAACCGTCCCGCCTCAAACAAGCGCCTCCAACAGACTCAGGCGCAGGTGGACGAAGTTGTTGGAATTATGAAGGTATGTACATGCTTTTTTCAGCTCTCCCGATTCATTCTAACTGGTCACTGCGCTTTACTCCCCCCCCAGAATTTCAAAACCTTTTTGACCACGAATTCGATATTCATTGCTTTCCAAAAAAGTGTCTAAATCGGGTGTAAAAGTGGCGAAAACCACAGAGGGGACCAATGTAACGTAAACCAAGGACTTAGCCTAAGGATTTGGCTCCCTAATCCTAGACTTGCCTACATGTTGTTAGCCTTCTGTGATCCGCATAGGACACTATCTTGTTTTGAATGCTTTCTGTTGTTTTGAAACGATTTTGAGAAAAAAAATTTTTAGAAAATTATACATTGGTCCCCTTGTGGTTTTCGAAATACTAGTCGTTTTCGCCACTTTTACATCTGATTTGGACACTTTTTTGGAATTTCCGCCATAAATGAGTATCGAATCTGTGATCAGCGTATGAAATTAAGTAGGAAAACACCAAAAAAGTATTGAAATTCTGGAGGGGGGGGTAAAAAGTGTAAAGTAAGTTTGGATAGACTTCATCATCCAAACATAGATTGTTTACTCACGTTTGATGGTGGTGTGCGATTAAGTTCATTTTGCATTCTTTATTTAATTGCCCAAATTTACAAATGTATGATTGGCTATTTTCTTTAAATTTAAGTTTTGTTGTATGAATTTTTTTAAATGCAGTTTCAATTTAAAGTTTTCTTTAGCGAAAATTTAATTAATCCATTTTTCAGCTTTTATTTTTAATTGATTTTTTCGATTATTTTAGTTTATCGTATTTACATTATACATACTTTTCTTTAGGTTAATGTGGAAAAGGTACTCGAACGTGACCAAAAGCTTTCGCAACTTGACGATCGTGCGGACGCTTTACAGGTTTTCAAATTATTTATTTTTTTCATATTGTCGCGTTATTGAAATAATAATAAAAACAGATGTTACATCGGCAAAAAATGGCCGATTTCTATCTATCAAAAAATGGCTATTTTGTCCAATCATCACAGACATAATGCACTTCGAAGCAAGAATTTTGTTCAAAACTCGAAAAGGGGTTTCGGCGCAATTTAATATTTTTCAAAAGGTTATGAATTTTTTGGGCCCTTTTTTTACGTTTTCGACTTTTTTTATGAAGATTTCGCAAAATCCGGTTAAAGTAGCGTTTTTTCGATTTTTTTCGAGAAACAAATCGAAAAAAAATTTTCGAGAAGTTTAAGTTTAAAATTTTTTGTTGTTTGAGTTATCCGGTAGTTGATTTTTATTTTGCTTTGCACTTTTTTTTATTTTTTAATATTTAAAAAATGTTTGATTTGTCGAATATAATATATATATATTTATTTGTCGAATATATGCAATTCTTTTTTAGGACATTAACGGTTTTTAAGAGGGTTTTTGAGTTTTTAAAGTAATTATTAAAAAGATAATTTAGGAGGGCGCCTCGCAATTCGAAAAGTCGGCGGCCACACTGAAGCGAAAGTATTGGTGGAAGAACATCAAGATGATCATCATCATGTGTGCCATCGTCATTCTTCTCGTCATCATTATCGTCGTGTGGGCCGGCGGCAGCGGAAAATAAGGCCGAGCGACGAAAGCAAGCAAAAAATATGGCCCGAATTCGAGGAAAACTGACACTGGAAAAACGTTATATGTTAACCAAGGGCGGGGGTTTTGTCGATGTTTCGGATAGAATTTATTGAAAATTAAAGTTATTCACCAGAAAATCGATCTTCTCTCCTTTCCCTTTTTTATTTTGGCATGTTTTTATTTGAAATATTTTGCGAATTTTATTTTTGGAAAAAAAGTATATTATTGTCATACTACGCCGCATGGGATTTTCGTCTTCTTTTCAAGTTTTCGCATGAACCCTCGTCGTTTAAAAACCGCTTTATATTCACTTTCTGTCAAGCTCGACTTCTCGGGCAGGAAAAAAACCTTTGGAAATTTTTGTAGTAGCACCGACTTTTCGTGTGTCGAAATTCGGTCTTTTAGTTTAAATCTGCTCCATAAACTTTCTATTCTTCCCTTTTTTACACAAAAAAAGCAAAGTGCGCGTCCATTTCGAATTGGCATCCATCCTCCATTTCCCTCAACATCACTCATTCGTTCGTCGTCAGTCGACTGGTTTCGATTGCATCGGTCGAAGACTTTCTTTGATGAATCCAAGAAGAGGGTGGATGTTTTTTCGAAGTGGAACGCCCAAATTTATATTTATCAATTTCGTTTTTTATTTAACTGATTATTTGTGAAACGTGTTCTATGTAATCGTAAGAAGATGTGCATAAAGGTCTAAAAGAAATGAAAGGATTTATATTTTATAACGAAGGTGTTATAAATTCGCTGAGTACATTACAAAACATACATGAATTATGTGTAGAAATAAATTTTTTGTTCTTATTCAAATTGGGATGAATTTTTTTATCTACAAAAATCGAATTGAAGGGATTTGCAAAAATTTCCAGTCACTTGAAATGAATTTTTTTAAATAATTTTAGCCAGCCAAAAAAGTTCAATTAGGCGCAAAAAATGTCGTGGCCTTATGTTTTTTTAATGAACGTTTCTAGCTAGAATTTCTAGTAGATTTTACACGGCGCGCCAATGAGTGAAACCATTTTCTGTTTCTCTGCACTCTCTCGCCTCACTTTTTTTGTGCTTTGACCAACTTTCTTTTGAAATCCTCTAAATTTAACGTGCTTTCCTGCTTTCTGATGCATTTTTCATAAAAATATGAAAATTTTCACTATTTTTTTAAATTTAATTTTTATGATTTCACTTTTTCGACCGTAAATTTTTTTTCTTAACTCAAATCAAAAATATTCTAATACATATAAAGATGACTGGCTCTATCGAATAAAAAAAGTTTGGACAATTCCGCATCTCGGGCAAAAAATAGCCACTAAATAAATTTTTTTCCAATTTTTTTTAGATATTTCTCGATTCCGGGCGGTGGAATTGAGATACTGACGTCAGATTTAGAATCAGTGGAGCAAGAAACCCTAACCTGAGGAAAAATTCCAAAATATAAAAAAACTATTTGGCCGAAGGCGGATTCGAACTTTCGGAAATTTTATATTTTAGACCAAACATTTATCCATTAGGCCACCAATCCTCAATAAATTTTTTGTTTCACTTTTTGTTCAGAGTTGGCGCGCCGTGTCTTAGCTGAAATTAAATTTCGTACGTTTTCGTTTTTGGCGTTGCTTTATAAGCAGCAGAGTGTGCGGGAATCCAAGCGTTTTTGGGCTTCGAAATTTCAAATTTTCGTCATTGACGGGCAAAAATTTCTTTGAGGTGAAATTTTGTGGGGTAAAAAATAAAAAATTTTTGATTTACGAATTTGCGCATTTGGAATTCCGCACAGCCTTGGTTTTGGAAATATTCTCATGCAATATCAGATAGCTTTTTTTGGATAGCTTTTTAATTTTTTTAATTACTGGCTCCCGCCAGATAATGTGGAAAAATGGATGTTCAACTTTGAATGCTGGGAAGCTATCAATTGTTTTAGAGTCTGTTTTTTGCCGCTTGAAAATGATCGATAACACGGCGCTTCTTCGAGCGCGTGTGAAGATGTTTAAGGCGAAAAAAGTGGCGACCTCATTGGGTATCTTATTTAATTGTTTGTTTGCTTTTTGATGTATGTGGCTAGAACTATGGAATGCATTAATAATTCCTTGAAAATAGACAATAAATTGCCATTTTGTCTTTTATTACGCTCTTTTGGTAGATAGGTGCGATTTCCAAATTGGGGATTTTTATCTAATTTTAGTCTAATTTTTGATATTTTTTCAGTTTCCCTCCGTCATGACTAAAATTTTCACTGTGGTCTTCGATTTTTTTTCGTTTTTTTCTCTAGTACATTACTAGAATAAACTCAAAATGTTTTTATGGTTTAGTTAAAATTATTCTGAAAATTTCAAAAAATATTGAAGAATTTTTGACCTTTGAATTAGATCTAGGGGTGTTGAAACTGAAGAAGTGTCTAATTTATTTAGATTAAAATGTCGCAAAATTATGGTTTTTGCTTGCTTGACAACCGCCACTATATTCTCAGTTCACTTGATACTAATTTATTAAAAAATAACTTTGCTTTTCCAGAAAAGTCGAAACCTTCCCTATCCTCCTCTTTCGAGGACGGTGAGCGGACGAAAGCCGCCTCCGCCGCTTTTCGCCAGTACAGCGGCCAAGCACGCGAAATTCTGCGCGATATCAGCGAGCTGAGGGATTTGGTGCTCGATAAGCGCAAGGAGTACATTTTGTGTAGTGGATCGATGGTCGCTTACAGCTTTACTACGATTATGTCCGAGACGGACCGGCGGCGGTTCGACGCCGACTCGGGTGATTATTAGCTTCTTTAATTTTTTTTCGCTAATACAATTAAAAAAGTTTAATATATGTTTTGCGTTAATATAATTTATTTTATTTTTTGCGTTATATGTATTACCACTAAAATTGTAGGTGTCATACTCAATAAATGACATATTATATTGTTTGACAAAACTTTGTATTTGTAAATTTTGAAATAAAAAATGGACATTACATAATAAGTCTGTCTATTTAGGGGGGAGGGTGCATGCCAGGGGTGGCTAAATTTTCCGTTTCCATTTTCCGATTATCCGCTTTTTGGCCTAAAATTTT
This sequence comes from Deladenus siricidicola, assembly GCA_009724625.1. Lineage (NCBI taxonomy): Eukaryota > Metazoa > Nematoda > Chromadorea > Rhabditida > Sphaerulariidae > Deladenus > Deladenus siricidicola. The sequence goes on along the minus strand of SAUE01000324.1, from coordinate 81,386 downwards.
CCATTTTACGAAAATGGGCCATTTTCCGGAAAATTTCGCATAAATGGAGGGTCTTAAAAATGTAGTGTTCGGAATCATTTGAAATTGTTACTCCTGACTACTGATGATTGTTTTTCGTGTTGTTATAATTTTAATTTTCGATAAAAAATTACTAGAAATTTTTGATTACGCCTCGACTGACTTTTAAAATTTTGGTATAAAAAATTTGTATTTTCTGTATTTGAGAAAAAAAACTCAAAAAATGTATTTGAAAAATATGTATTTTCCATTTTCCAAAAGCGGTAAATAAAAGTTCTTTCCATTTTTCATTTTGTCTTACGTAAATGAAATTTTATTTTTCTGCTTTTTTTCTGATGCATACTCACATTAAGATTTTTTTTTCGAATATTTAAGGTAAAATTTTTGGATCATATCACCTCTCCCAATTTGCGAAATTTAACAAAAAATTGCTTTATCTTATAGATTGACATTAAGATACCCTACAATGACCCAATACACCTTTTTTCAATTATTTACATTTTTTATTGTATTATTAGCTAATAATAATAATAATAATTTATTGTACAAACAGGTACAATAAGCAATAAGTACACGCTATTTCAATACATAATAAAACAACAACAAAGCAATGATAATTAACGATTGGTTCAATTAGGTCAAAAACAAATAATTATGGGTCAACAAAAGATTATTCGAAGACCATTTTTTCCATACGCCTGGGTTTGGCGATTCCCGCTTTCAAAAGTTTCTTAGCAAAAAGGTCAGAGTTATTACTGAGAATTATTTCTTCAGATATTTTATTCGAAGGATTGTTCTAACAAAAAAGTTGTGATTTTTAGATGAAGTATTCTTATTTCGTAAAGATAAAGCCCTCCTATTACTTCTAATATTTTTATGGAAATAATCCCACGGATTTAAGTGAGTGGAAAAATTTAATATTGCTAACGTTTTATTTTGTATCGTTTATTTAGGGTTTTTTGCTATTTTTTATTTTTACCGCTTTTCAGACACGGCCGTCAAGCAGTGCTTAAAACTAGTCGATTTCTTCGGGACGCAAATCAAATCCGACCGGACTTTGCGTCAATCCGACGAATTACCACATCTTAAGATTGTCTTCCACCTACTCACCGTTTATCTGAAGGAAGTTTGCGGGCTGATTGAGCAGCTGAGGTTTATTTTTGCATTAGCAAATGTTTGTTATCTGTTGGAAATCAAATTTGTAGGGCGATTTACCGCAAAAAGTCGGAACATCTTCGCAAAATTTGCCGCCTCGCGAATCTGGTGGAGAAATACGAGCGGAGTATCGAGGACGCGCGGCGTGTTGATCGCGCTCTCCACGACGAAAAGCATCGTCGAGAGCGCGAAATCGGCGGCGCATCGGCGAGCGACGAGGAGAAGGAGAACGGCGGCGCGCTCGCCGGCGACGACTCGGCCAAAATTCGACGGCGACGTCCGCCGGACGTCGTCGAAAACGTGGACGACGACCCGCCACCGGTAATCGAGGAACTTTCACGCAACGAGCAGGAACAATTGGTCTTGGAGAACCGGAAATTTTTCGACAAAGTTGCCCATTCCGACGAGGACATTCTGCACATAGGACGTCAACTGAGCGAAATTCAGCGTCTTCAAAATACTTTTGCCGAGAAGGTCCTTTTTCCTAAATATTTTTACAGGGTGACGATGTTTTAATTTTTAAATGTTTTTTTAAAAGATTTTTTTTAATTTTTGGAATAATTTATATAGAATGTTATGAAGAATATATTGTGATAGCTAAAATATCGGAGGGTGCCAATAGTTTACGAAAAAAAATTTTGATGGTATATGAAGACTTACGTCCACTTGTCCCCGTTCGGTTGCAGGCTTGTGTTCAATTTGGTGTTGTAGGTAACGGAGCAGGAGCACGACATCGATCACATTCACACACAAACCGTCTACACGCTCGACAATCTGGACGCAGCGAATCAATTCATTCGCGACGCCATTAAAAACACCGCCAGCCGTCGCGTAATCACACTCTTTTGCCTCATTGTTTTGACGTTTACGCTGCTCTTCCTCGACTGGTACAACCCGTAGAGACGGCCAAAAAAACAACCACTACCATCTTTTCAAATGGAAACGTCTTGGTTTTACAGAGAGAAATTGTGGTGCTTGTTCTCACTGGCGCACTTGGAATGGGGGAAGGGCAATCAAAAATTTAACATTAAATTTTTGTAAATACTCAAAATTTCAATTTTACCTCCCTTTTACTAGAAAAATCTTACGAATTTTTTCAATTGGGGCATGCCTCCCTCTACCCCACCCAATGCGCTAGAGCTTGTCTGTAAATTGTAAATGCGGGATTCGTTTTTGACATTTTTGGTGTATGATTCTTTTTTTTCTGAGATATATTTTTATGGGGTTACATACATTGATTTATTTTACTTTGATTTATTTTTTGTTGTGCTCAAGAACTTTTATATTTAATTGTATAAAGCGTACTTTTTGATATTAGTAAACCAATAATTGCTTTTGCGTTTTTTCACGAACTTATCTCTTGTGCAGAATTTATTTTTGTGTCCATTTAAGTTTTTTTGAATTCGCAAATGGAAATTTTTGGCTGAATTGTCGACTGAATCGGTTCCAATTTTTTTTCACAGATTTGACAATAATGGGAAAGAAGTCAAAGAAAAATTCTACTCTGGATTCGTCGCTGCCGAGTCCGAAAATTTCCGCGGAGACGAAATTCGACAATTTGGAGAACGCGGTTTCTGTTGGTATGTGTCTTTTTTGAAATTATTTATTGCGGCACATATATGATGTTGAAGTTGGGAAAGCTATATTTTTAAGATAAACAAATGAACCTTTGGTAATTCTAGGTTGTAGAATTAAATAAATGCGTACATTAATTTTTTGCCACTTTAAAATTATCAATTAAAAATTATTTTTTAGCGATGGTGAATGAGAGTCAGGTGAGCGACCAGTCCCAGCGCCAGAGCAGGAAAAACCGAAAGTCCGGAAAGCAGAGAGCCTCCGACGGTTTCAACGCAAATCATCGAACGGTGGACGTTGTTTTGGCAGAAGAAAGGGACAATAAGGAAGCTAAGGTTTGTTTGGAATATGTGCTTGAAGTATGCAATTTTTTGTGTCGTCTTACACTGCTTTTTGCGGGATTTTAAGAAAACTTTTTTTGTGTTGTGGAATTTTCAGCCTAACATTATTTTTATGGAATTTTTCAGCGCATTTCGGCCCAGAAGGCGTCAAAGCGCAAACGTAAGAGAAAGGCGAAGAACGACTCAAATGCAACTTACGTCATCGATGAAAGCTATTTGAATGGCGTGGGCGAAAGTGGTGACAACAATATCTTCAACGGAATGATCAACAAGGGTAATTTTTGTGTTATTTTCACATAAAAAAGTTTTTTAAGAGAAAAAGTTTTCTTAGAAAATTAGAAAAAAAATTGGCTATGATTGGTTTTTGTGTCTTTATGTTTTTTGGATTTTTTCAAAGAGCTTTTATGAGAATTTATTCTGTATTTTCAGCCAAGCGACGCCGAATCGCTCCGTTTGCCAATGGCTTTTCGAATGGGACGGGCGCGAATAGTGTGGAGAGCAGTGACGTTGACGAGGAGAGTGATCACGAGGATGAGGAAGATCTTGACTCGAGCGCGATCAGCATCGAGGATTTGGCAATAGAGCGAAAGACAACCCGAAAGTCTCAGGCTCCGGCCATTCATTCTTCTTCGTCCACTTCGGCTAATTCGGGTGGCAGCTTTCAAGACAAATTGGAGTTTTACGACCAGAACACCGGCGCTCGTTACGACTTGAATTCAAGCGGTGCATAATTTGAAAGATTATTTTATTGTTTTAAATGTTTCTAATTTTATTATAATTTTCGTGGTTGTAATTGAAATTAATTTGCTAATTTTAGAAGAGTCGGGAGAATCTTTGGGACCTATGGACTCGGATATCGACGACGAAGATACCGGTTTTGATGACGAGTTAGACGACGAAGAGAATAGTTTTATCGTCGACGACGAGGAGCTTGAAGAGTTTAGTGATGGTAAGAAAAAATTTTATATTGAAAAGTTGTTTATCAAAGGAATGTGTTGGAAAGATTTAATGTTATTGAGAAAGATTAACCGCCCCATCTCCTACAAAAATATTATTGCAACATTTTGTGAACTTTTTGTAAATCAATGAGCTTTCTGAAAGCTGCTCAAAAATGGTCTTATTTCCATTCTACGACCATTTTAGAGTAATTTATGGTCATTTTTGGGGTGGCGCACCAAATCACGATTTAGCGATGGTGAATGAGAGTCAGGTGAGCGGGGGGTCACGCCGAGCTATGATTGAAATTATTATTGTGAGAGGAATGTGTTAGAAAGATGTGTTAAAAAAAATTCAGTAGCATCCTCGCGATTTTGGGGGTTTATTTTTTGAAAATGAAGGATTTTCTTAAATTTATCGGAGGAAGCATATCAGGATTAGAATAGTTTCTTTACGGTTGCCCTCTTATTGAATTAATTTTTTAATTGTTTTTAGAAGACGAAGGTGATGAGGATATTTCACTCAATTCTGTCCAATCTGAGGAGCCGTTCGAGTGCTCAATTCATGGCTTCACGACGTCGGCCAACACTCCAAATTGTGTCGTGTTGTGCGCGGATGCGAAAACGAAAGAGGTTGATGATGCTTTTCGCCTTTTTAAGTTTTCTTCCGATGTCGATCAGGACTCCACAAAAAGTGGGCTGAATGCTTTACGCTGGATGATCGCGCCGTTCGATAATCAGACTTTTTTTAAGTATGTTTTTGTGCTGTTAGAGTTTTGTGATAGTTGAAAGCCATTTTTGTATGACTTTAGAGAAATTTATCAAAAGCGCGCTCTGGTCGTGAAGAGAAAGAACTGTAACTACTATGACGGCTTTTTCGACACGAACGATTTTGTGGAAATGCTTCAGAAGGTATTTCTAATTTCGGAGATTATTTTTTGCTTTGAGTATCATCTTTTTTTACTGTAATTGTTTTTACAAATTTGAATTTAGCACAATTTGGAGTTTGGAAAGAATGTGAACGTTGCGTTCTATAAGGATGGCGTTCGCACCACTCACAACGTCGATGGCCGAGTCTATCCGGGCGTTTTACAGGATCATTTTGCTAGGGGCCGTTCAGTACAGTGTGTGAATCCGCAGTCCTACAACGATCACTTGTGGTATTTGTGCGATGTGCTTCAGGAAGTATTCTGCTCGTTCGTCGGTGCCAATAAGTGAGTTCATTCGGCTGTGAACATTAGAAAGAAACGGATTTTAATTTGCAAAAGTTGCACCAAATGAGCCAATCACTCGAGAAAATATGTAACCGATTTGGCTGAAATTATAGCAGAAGTTAGCCTTATGCCTAACTAAGAAATTCTGAAAATTTCAGCGTTTTGCGAGATATGGCCAGTCAAAGCTGGCCTTGGACTAAAAAGTGCGTTTTTTAAATCATTAAAAAATTTGCAGTGAACCAAATTGAATCGTTTTTGCACTTTTCGAAGCTTTCTGAAAAATAATTTACAAAAAATTAAATTAAAATTAAGAAATTAAAATTACTTAGTGAATGAATGCAGTGGCAGACGACCTAAAAAATTTTACATAATTTAAGGAGATTTTTGGTTTATGTTTAAAACTTTTATATTTTAGTTTTTGGAACGTTCATTTCTGGGTGAATAGACTTTATAATTAAGATATTTTCACTGTTTTATTTAAATTGTTTTTCGAATATTTGTCATAAAAATGTTTTTTTTGAGAAAAAAAGATTAAAAATTTAGATTTACTTTATAAAAAAATTTAGCTACATAACTCCAGCAAATTCGGAGGGTTTTGCGCCGCATTGGGATGACGTGGATGCTTTTCTCTTGCAAGTCGAGGGCCGAAAGCATTGGAAAATTTTGGCGCCGTTGGCTGATGACGATAAGTTGCCGATTGTGTCGAGTGAGAACTTCACCGACGATATTTTCGATTCGGACGAGCGTGAGGTTGTCTTCGACGGCGTGCTAGAGCAGGGCGACGTTCTCTACATCCCACGTGGATACATTCATAAGGTAATCTTTTAAGACTTGGAATATTTTTAGACTGAATGGTATTGATAATAATCTTTTATATATTTTTTTCTTTGCTACTCATATTATTTTATTTATCAAGTGCAATAGGTAGCTTATTTTATTACTGAAAATTTTTTCAATTACATTTACAGTAGCGAGCATAAAAAACGAGGCAGAGGTATTTATTTTGAATTTTGTCCCATATTCATACAGAATTGGCATGTATGTAAAATTGTTTAATTATAAAAAGATTCTCCGTTTTCTTGGCTTTAAAATGGCATATTGCATGACTTAAAAGTGCTTAATTTTGTTCTAAATACTCATAAAATCACTAAAAACATACAGCTTTTAAATTGGACGGTCTATTCCACGTAGGACGTTCAATCGGCATGCGATATTTTGATGTCAGTTTGTATAGTCGGAATTTTTATTTTTTACGCACGTGCCTGAAATCAACTGTCTCGACGCGACTTTTTGGCGTTTTGTTTTCTATGGT
>SAUE01000324.1:24596-40791 GCA_009724625.1 Deladenus siricidicola | reverse complement strand
CTTCGAAACCGGCTGAGTATATTATTGCTGAAGGTCCATGTTGTTGTTATTCATTGTTCAATTTATGGAATTTTCAATTATTGATAAAAACACTTGTCCGGGTTTTTTCTGGTCACCCTGTATATCAGTGATTGGAAAAATTTCATAAACTGAACTTTTTTAATGAACCCAAAATTCGTGTCAACGTGAACTTTTTTAATGAACCCAAAATTCGTGTCAACGTGAACTTTTTTCGGGTTCACTTTGCGAATTCTTTTTAAAATTGACATTTTTTTCAAGTTTTTTTTTCCCGTTCGTAAACTTTTCTTGAAATAAGTTACGTTTTACTTCGATAAATTTTTTGTCCGTAATTGATAATTTGTTTGGGAATCATATCTCAAATGATGAATTTCTCAGTTGATATTTTTTCTTAAATGATATTTTTTGGTAAATCAAACTTTTCCTCGAATCATAAAAATTATCACTTCGTAAAAATGCTATTTGATAAAAAATATGAATTGAGAATAATCTCCTTTGGGAAAAAATCATTTGAAAAAATATCATTTTTATTCAAATTATGAACTAGGGACAAAAAATTTATTAAAAAACCTGAAGTTCATGCATGAACCTTCTTAATAGTTTTGTAGAGAATTTTGTGGCTTCAAAACAAAAAAATAATGAACTGTTTTGGCTCAAACGCTATTTCGTTTTGAATGAACCATAGTTTTTTCAGTTACGCGTAACTGACATCGTAACGCATAAATGAAACAAGACGACTGTAGATTCTCTTAATTTTTATTAGAAAATCCACAAACAAATAAGNTTGAAAACCATGATATCTAACACCAATTTTATGAAAAATGCGACCCCTTCATTTTCAAAACTATAACCAAAATACGTAACATTAAAATATATGCATTTATACATATAAACGAAAACATCTAAACGCAAATGACTAAACTTAATAAAAAAAAAGTTGTCAAAACCATATTGGCTTTAAGTGTATGTGAGAATTTAGAACATGAGAGAAATTTGCATATTTGGCCATTTTCGCACAAACGCGACTTTGTCCATTTTCGCACAAACGCGACTTTGTCCATTTTTCGCACAAACGCGACTTTGTCCATTTTTCGCACAAACGCGACTTTGTCCATTTTCGCACAAACGCACAGCCACGGTTTGAAAATATCGAAACCGACTCGGATTTTCTCATTTTTTGCACCCATTGATTGAATTTTTTTGCAAAATGTTAAAAAAATCAATATACAGTTTACACTCTGAATTCAAATTTTTAAACAGATTACCTTTTTTTAAGCAGATTACCTTTTTGAATGGATTACCGTGGATTACTGTAGAACCTAATATGCCAAGTTCGCATTGGAGTGCACTACACTTCAAATCTCGTGACCAAATACTCTCGATAGGGTTTTCGGACATGTTGCCATCATAGCCACGATTAAAATCTGTAATTCAGCATGTAAAATTAAGCTTGTGTGTTGATTTCTGAAACATTTTATAAAAAATTCTATCAATGGAAGCAAAAAACGCGCAAAAAACGAGAAAACTCATATCGCTTCGAAATTTTCAAACCGAAATCTGTTTCTCCTCCCCACCCAAACCGTAAATTTTTTGCTCTAATCGATGCAGTTTTTTACGATCTTTTAGATGACGCAAAAAATCAATGGCCCGAAAGAACACATTTCCTTTAGAAACAACAAAATTTGCGAATGTGAATGTTAATTTTTTGGCAAAATGTCTCCAAAAATTTTGAATTTGTAAAAAACAAACACCGTATTCTGAAAGCGTCAGAAGACGCGTCGAACGGTATAACACAATTGGGGGGGGGGGTACAGTAACTCAGCACAAAAAATCAACAAAAACGTTGTTTCTGCGATTTTAGCTGTGCCCTACTTGCAATTTTAAAACAGCCATATCTCAGCAACCAGTGGTCCAAAATCGTCCAGGTTTTGTTTGTTTCGATAAAAAATCGTACAAAAAATGTAAATTTGACAAAAACTCGTTAGCTGTTTTTTGGTCCAGAACAAATGTTTGGGCAATTTTGTGCAAAATTATAGAAAATTGCTTCTATTAAGAACTAAAAAGGTTATGACAAAAACAAAGGATGCTTTTGAATATGCATATACAGGCATACAAAATAATTTCATTAATTGCAGAATAAAGGAGAACAACAGCGGCTGTGGCTTTTTTGGGAGTGTAGCCTTTTTTGGGGCGGTGTAATGGGCCGCAGACACAGACGCTCAAAAGTTACGCGAGTTGTAAATCTTGTAAAGCGTATTATTGCATTCTTTTTCTCGCATGTCGGCCTTTGTGCACTGGTATTTATGCTTGAATTTTTAATTGAATTTTTATATAATATATAATATTTTAAAATCGCTTAAATTAAATTTTACATATATTGCGAAATGCACCGAATTTTGTAGTCCATTTATGCTTAGGTTATTGGATATGCACTATTGGGAGCGGTTGTTTTTCGAGCAGTGGAAGGTCCTCATGAGAAATTTATTCAAAATGAAGTGTCGATGGCGCGGCGATTTGCGGTTAACACTGCATGGAATGCCACCTTTAACGTGAATAAACTCGACCGTCAGCAGTGGGAGAGGACCGTTTACATACAGGTGAGCCTGTTCCACATTCGAAATGTAAAAATCGCAACAGAACTTTTTTTGGGATTAAAAAAATCAAAATAGTTTTATCGACAGCGATACTAGTAAAATATTTCATTTGTTCATCAAAAAATGCTCGACGGTTATTTTAAAATTATTAATTTAATTTAGACGAAAAACTTCCAGAGGAAATGCATGTGGGCAATTCGGCGGGGTTATGATGGCAAAGAGTTTGGTGTTTCTGGTGGGATATTTCAGTATTTCCGTAAAGAAGTTATTTTAAATTTGAGCAAATTATTTTTTTAATAAAATTATTATCAGTATACGTATTTTTTACAGCTCAATGGACATTTACGGGCGCATTTCTATATTCACTTACCGTTATTACTACCATTGGCTATGGTAATACCGCCGCAAAAACTTATTTTGGTAAAACCTTGACAATTTTATTCGCCATTATCGGCATTCCGTTGATGTTGCTCTTCCTCACGAACATTGGCGACGTGATGGCAAAGATTTTTCGGTTCCTCTACGCACGATCTATACGTCTTAAATATAAGCTCATTTTATGGCACAAAAAGCGGCGTGCTGCCAAAATTAGACGCGCCAATTCTCTGGTGGCAAAATTAACACGAGCTTCAGCTAATCGAGCGTGTAAGGCTAATCTTTAACTTTACAGTGCAAAAAATTTGCTGTATCCTATATTCCATTGTTTCAGATTTGGGAACTGGAGCGGGTCATGATTTTTCGTTAGAATCTCTAGGTGCTACGGCCTCAAACATGATGACTTATACCTCCGCCGGACCACCGAACTCGCTCGGTGCGCAAGCTACTTCTAATTATTTAAGCGTTGGCGGCGCGACCACTTTACCAAACATCGCTGACGTACATGAGCTGCTGGCCGTTCGCGCGCACCTCGACCAGCTTGAAGTAAAAGAGAGCGTTGAGGCGCAGCTTCAGAGAATCTCTGTTCCACTTTCACTTGTTCTTCTCACAATGTTGGCTTATCTTGTCGCTGGCGCTGTAATCTTTTGTTTATGGGAAGGTTGGACTTTCTTGGATAGCTTCTACTTTTGCTACATATCTCTCACTACAATCGGTAATTTTTAAAAATGATTGGCAAAAGTTGTGGCAAACAGGATGTGGCAAAAGTTCGTAGACTCATTTGTTGTATAATAACTTTTTTATTTACAACTAAAACGTCCCGCTCCGAAAAAGATGGCTATTTTAGTAGGAAAAAAATGACCCAGCAACCGTATTTTGAAACCAAAAACTAAAATCTGTACCGTTTTTGCCTATCTTAACCATTTATACCGTTTTTTAATGTCTACCATTTTCATCCATGAAACAAAGTTTTCAGACAGTTTGGAAGATCTGAAACTAAAATTTCTCAGACATTGTGTCATAAAATCCGGCTGAAATTTTACCTTAAATAAATTATGACTATTTCATCCTGCAAGTTTGAGAGCATCCGTAATCAGCATGAAAAACTGGTCTAGGAAACGTGAAAAATTCTCGAAATTGTAGGGGAGGGGGGAGGGGACGGTAAACTAGGCTTTATCCTGAATTTTATATAGAGTTGTCATTATACAGAGTTGTTATTTTTTTGACAAACGCGCGTTTTGTCATTTTTTTGACAAACGCACGCCCACGGATTTGATCGAGTTATGCGCTCCGATCGAGTTATGCGCTCTTTTGTAAAATTTCAGCCGGATCCGTGACATCGAGATTTTCGAAGTGTGAAATTGTTTGGTCTAGATTTAGAAAATGTGTCTTTTAACTTATAATTTTAATGACAAGCGTGGAGTTATCAAATTATTGGTTGTTTGAATTTAGGCTTTGGCGATAAATTTCCTGGCACTTCAGTAGGCAACGATAAAGAAGCGCAAGAGAAATTGGTAATTACGAGTGTTTATCTGCTATTTGGAATGGCATTATTAGCCATGTGTTTCAATTTGGCGCAAGAAGAAGTCGTCAATAAGGTCGCATGGCTGGCCAATAAATTCCGTTCGAAAGATGATGATGAATACGATTGAATTGGCTTACCAGTGCTGATCGCCTCCCTCTTCAAAAGACGAATTTTCAAAAATTAGAAGGCATCTACGGAGGCAATTTTTTGAAAAGTCCAAAGCGATGGTGGAAGCGATTTTTTCAGACCTGTGTATTAGAGCAATGAATCGGTCATGCTCCGTAATTTATCGAATTCCTCGAAACAAGTTGCCTTTATAGTATTATTTCAATATGTATTCACCCGTTTGAGGTGGTATTTGAGCGAGAATATAAAAATTTGGTTTGTGATTGAGAGGGGAAGGCGGAATAATTGAGCTATTAACACAAGAGTTATCACAAGTGCTCGTTTCTCCGAAAATTGTCCATTTATTAACTTATAATACCAATAAAGAAACAAAATTCATACCAGAAAGTTATGAAAGGTAGGTTGGATCAAACACGGTAAAAGCAAAAATAAATTTTTTGGACGCTATTGAAATTTTTTGTATGCTAATCCTTCATTGCTCATAAGTGCAGGGTGACCAAAAAAGACGGTAAATATTTAATTTATCCTAAAACGAATGTATTGTCCCGTAATATGTAAGTTAATTTTTGTTTCATCGAATTCTCCATTCAAAATGCTACATCACGTGAATTTGCGGACAAGTTTATACATTTTTTTAAATGTCAACAGAAAAGTAAAAAATTGATGTTACACGGGTTACCCGAATTTTGCGCCCCGCGTAACTTGCGCCCCGAACTTTGCGCCCCGAATTTTGCACCCCGCGTAATTTGCGCCCCAGAATTTTGCGCCCCAGAATTTTTTGACGGGGCGCAAAATTCCGATTTTTTCAGGAATTTTGCGCCGATTTTTTCAATTTTGCGCCGATTTTTTTTCAAATTCCGATTTTTTCAGGAATTTTACGCCCCAAATTTTTTGGGGCTATATCATACACCAATAACACCAAATTTAATCTTGGAATATAGGAGTTTCGCATTGCGTTTTCAGTTCGTAGCTTTAGACAACGTTTAGGTATGAAAATAATATTCTAAAAATATCCTAGGTGACAATAACAATGAGATGTAATTTATTCAACCAACCAATCAATTATTGCATAGAACTGTCGCTTTCTTCAAAGCGATACTAAAAAATGTTATTTATTTTCAGATTCAGAGAATGATTTTATAAAATCTTACCGATTAAATAGTTTCGTATCGTTTTGTCGAATAAAGTCGTAAGCTCTGCATATAACGGAAAAAAAGTAAACACTGGTAATAAACGCGATTATCACGCTTGAAATTAACAGAATTAATCCTTCTTGGAAAACTAAATTAACAGAAAAAAATGTAGAAACTCGAATTTTAATTTATAAAAACTAAAATTTGACTTGAACAACTTGAATGATTCAAATAGCTAATTCACATGTATGAGTATTTGAAGTTACATCAATTTATTTGATTTGTTTCGAACATTATTTCCAATATTAATTTAACTTCACTAGTACATCATTATATATATATAATACATTTAGGGTGGCTCCATTTTTGCGTATAGCCACACAGAACTCCACGTATAGACACCCTTCTTAGCTGTTTATAATGTTCATACACCAAATGTAAACGGAAATGCATAACATAAATTGTTTCAATTTCTATGTAGATAGTTTTATCACAGAAAATAATTCGTAATTTTAATTTTGCTGGGCTTCAGGAATATATGGAACGTTTAACCATTGGCATATTTATATTCATGTATTCCCCTTCCCTAGTTCTAACAAAACGAATTTTGTCCTTAAAACGTTGCCTAGTACATAATATGGATCGTTGATTACAACATTTTTTGTAATTTTTCCTAGTATATAAGTCAATCATAAGCTTTTGGCCAACTGATTTTGAATCTGATAAAATCAAGTTTATGGGATTTGCTTACATCAAAGTTTATGAAACTTGCCTATCCGTCTAGGGCTCAGGCATCAAGATTCGCCTAGGACACCGACAACTCGTCAACAGACAACTCGTCTTAGGACAACTCATCTCCGGACAACTCGTCAAAAAATTATTTTCCGACAACTCATCCGCGGACAACACGTCTCCAGACTACTCATCTTCAGACATCTCATCTCCGGACAACTCGTCTCCAAAATGATATCAGTGAGAATTTTTATGCGTTTTAATCATTTTTTAAAGTTATCGCTTCGTAAACTTTAAAACGTCATTCTTAACACTTTTATTACATCATTTTGGGGACGAGTTGTCCGGAGAGATTGTCTGAAGATGAGTTGTCGTTTTTTGGGTATGAATTGTCCGGGGATGAGATGTCTGAAGATGAGTTGTCCGGAGACGAGTTGTACGCGGACGAGTTGTCGGAAAATAACCTTTTTGACGAGTTGTGAGTTGTCCAAAAAAAGAGACTCAAAAATAATGCCCATGTTTCTAATGCCACGATTTGGTTTTGAAACTCCGACGGTCTGAAAACCAATTTTTTGGCATTTTTTGGAGAGCCATATTTTTTATTTCGTCCATTGAATGGACTCCATTCGTGTCAAAAATTTTTGAGCATTTAAAAAAACAATCATAATTTCGCAAAACATTTTTGATTGCTGATTATATTAAATTTTCTATTAATCATAGAAATGATCAGAATACCAATCATTTTGAAAAAGCATTATCATCCTTAGAAAAATGGGTAAATAATTATTATGTAATTTCAATATACAGACCAGGGGTAGCAAAATTTTCCATTTCCATTGTCTGATTTTCCGCTTTTTTGGCCTAAAATTTTCCATTTTACGAAAATGGACCATTTTCCGGAAAATTTCGCAAAAGAAAAAGAAAAAGGCTCCTGTTGTGATTCGATATACCATTTTCCGTTTCCATTTTCCTATTTTCCAGTTTTTTGGCCTAAAATTTTCCGTTTTCCAAACGCGGAGAATAAAAGTTCTTTCCATTTTCCATGGAAAGAACTTTTATACGTAAATGAAATTTTATTTTCCTGTCACCCCTGATAAACATTTATAAACTCACATCGTAAAATTTGCTGCTCCGAAAATTGAGAATCGTTGAATAAAGCAATATAAAACGGCCCATATTCTTCGAACGAGTCATAAAGCAAATTAAAAGCGAACAATTCTGCAATTAATAGAGAGCTGGCTGCGAACAACAACATCAACAATTTCATGGTCTATAACACGACTATTGTCTCTGGCGCATAAATTAACAAAAAATTATTGATAATAGGATTCTAAGAGGAGCATATCCGTTTTACAGAAAAATTCGTCGTATAACCTCAACGTAATATGCGTACGTGAGTCGAAAATGATTTTCAGGTTCCGAAATTAAAAAAACTAAATCGAAAATTTCAAAAATCAAATTTCGAAAATCGAAAGGAAAGAACAACGAAAATCGAAAATGTTTTTTTTTTCATTTGCGGTGACGGTCATTAAGTGTTAACTTTACACAATGGTCCAGTCATTCAGCCTATGTATTTTAATCTAAGTTTCTGTTTTTACTATTTATGAAAATGTTACTTCTTTAATTATGTTGTCGTTTGTTATTTATTTACTATAGTTATTGTTAATTTGTTGCGATTTACGTAAATAAAATAAATAAATTACACCCCGGTCATTTTTTCATTATTTTTTAATATTTTCGTACTTATATTAAATTAAATATAAAATTTTGTGTAAATCCTGGTTTAAAGTTAAAGGATTTTTATTTTTTGCGTAATCTTGACAAGTTTTCTGCCATAATAACAAATGCAATATTTGGTTTTCTTATCAAATACCAAAAAGTTGGTTTTCGGCATATTGAAGTATCAATTATTTATTTGAAACACCACTTATTTATTTGAACCATCAGTTTCCGTTTTAACCAAATTTAAAACAAATATTTTTAGTTAATTTAAAAAATTCTAAGTGGTTAAAATTTTCTAATCCACAAATACAACAATTTTAAAACGAAAAGTTCACGTTTAACTGTAACCGAAAAATTTAAATCTATTTGAAATGGCGATATGAATTTGAACTTTTTCAAATTGATTTTAACTATCGATTTAAATTTGAACTTTTTTCAAATCTATTTGAGCTCATGATCTTTTTTCTTGACGTTTCTTCAAGTTAATTTTTTTTTGAAAAAAGCTAAAACACTTGATGAACTAAAAAGAATTTACTAAGAAATCTTCATTTTCATGAAAAATTTCTAAATTTTTTGAACGTTTCGGAAAAATCTTGGAAAAAATTTCGTTTTATACAAGAAGAATTAGAATACAAGATGGCTAAATGTTATTTAAAAAAAAGTGCTTTACAATTTTAAAATACAAACTTAACATACATACTTCGAAAATTAAGTAAGGCAAATAAAATGATTTGTTCCGACATTGTTGAGCGTAGAAAATACAAGTAAAGGTAAGACAATTCACGAAGAGGAGAATTGCGTACACCAGCAAGCAAATATACGGTATCTCTGCACACTGTAGTAATAATAGAAATATAACTCCAATAAATGATTCGATTATACCCAATACCGCAATTATTTGAGCTCCAGTCTATGTTTAAAGGAATACAATTATTTATAGCTGTGAAAAAATTATAAAGAACACTTTTTTGCACGTAAAAAATTCAAAAAAATTGGTAAAATGAAAAATAAAAAATTTTTTTAAATTAGGTTTTTTTATCTTTGTAAACGAAATTTTTTGCAACGTAGCGTATTGCATTTTGCGCTTTACGGCCTTTACATTTATTTGTAATTTACTATTGTGATCTGAATGTATGCTTTAAATGATGGAAGAAAAAGTCAGCACTAAGAATCCAGCCTGAGCATAGCGATGCTTTATTATTATAGGAATCTCACTTGAGCATAGCGACGCTTTATTGTTATGTATTGTTTATTGCGCGAATCTATTTTAAGCTCTCGTTATTATTGCCTCGTACTTCATTTACAGCACAATATAACAATAGATAAGAAACGAAAATCATAATTTACCTCAACGTGAAGCTTGCCGCATAAACAATAGTATTTTCGAGTATCACAATAATTCCTGTACGGAGTTTCCATTACAGCCTCGGAATTGAAAATTTTAAATCTATTTTTAAACACTATTAAAAAACTTTAAAAAACGACCTAGATCAGTATAACAAACAACAAAATTACATTGCCTCCAACATTTTTAAATAGCCAATCTATTTCCAAGGTACACGTTCGTTTGTTGGTAAAAATTTGATCAAACTTACATAAAAATATATTTGACAAATGTTTAAATATTAAAAGCATTTTTTTATGATTTTGTACCAGAGGTTTAAAAAATGATTTTAGACTGACTAGATATTTTTTGACCAAAAAAGTCGAACAAAAAAATTATAATCTTTGAAATAAAACATTTTGTTCATGCTTCTATAACAATGTTAGGCGAATCGAATGACACTATCTCACTTGAGCATAGCGACGCTTTATTGTTTTTTTTGAATGACACTTATCTCACCACTCACTGAAAAAAATTAAAAATCACTGTAGGCTCACAAAAGAGAAGGTTTTTCAATAAAAATTGTCAGAATGCTTATTGGAAAATTGATTCATATTTTTGAAATTTTCGTTCTCAGAGACTTCACAAAAGCGAAAATCCTGAAAGGTTGCCTAAAGTTTGACTTCTCTTAAGCATACCAAACATTATTAGCATATATTGCATACCAAGCAAAACCATGAATCAGGAAAAAAATTTGAAGATCGGTTGCGAAATAAAAATTTGTTGCAAAAACAAAATAAGCGACGAGGCTGAGCTAACCTGTAAAAAAGTTTTTTAATCTAAAATTTTGCATTTTTTGCCACTTCTCTCAAAAACCATGGAATTTTTTTGACGCGAAATTGCTTAAAAACAATAAAAATTGCTTAAAAACAATAACAATTTGGAGTAAACTATAAAAATTAAATTTGGAAGCATTTCGATCCAAGTTTTCAAGACAGTCAGCTTTTATTTTTCCAAACTTTTCGTTTAAAAAAGTTTGAGGTGATGTAATTTTCTATTGGTTCATCTTTAAGTACATAGACAATTAAAAATTTAAAAAGTTAAAAAGTGTAATGAATTAATTTGGTTAGAAGAAATGAAAGAAAATTAAACAAAAGTCAAATCGAAAATATTGATAAGAAAAATAGAAGTGTGAGGCCGATAACGTAATATTTCAAAATATCATACATATGCATTTGCTCCAAAAAATAAAATGACTAGAGTGTCCATCATGAAGTTTTTATTGACGCGATTTAAAGCAGATCATGATCCAATCGATTAGGGTCCGCGAAGCGGCTGTTTCTGAAATTCGAAAAGCATTTAAGAATTGGAAAATCTACTAATTTGATTTAATTTAAAAGACGATTTTTATGTACTGATGGTGTTCACAGTGGGAAAGGTTGAATTTGATTCTCTCACATTTTTATGTTTCGGTTTAAGTTGATGGATCGCTTCCTTTGCGGTAGGCGCTTCACCGAAAATGGTCAGTCAAAGCGGCACTTGACAACTCTTCAGGTCAAAACCCACCAAATTCTACACCGATAAAATCCGCTCTTACTTTGTTTGAATCGAATCCTCGTTGTTTTGTTGTAATATTAACTTTTTTGAAATGTAAAACTTTACGCAAAATTTATGGACCAACCCAATATTTTACATGAATGAAAATTAGAACCTGCGAGGTGTGCCACCCAATCCAGTATAGCAGCCGCTTCCAACTATTTTGCGTGATCCGTCAACAGTCAGCATATCGCCGCCAACGCAATCAACACGAAAATTATCGACACTATCGCGCGGAAACGCGTGCTGGAATATTGCTTGTTCTAGAAGCTCTTTGCGCTCCTCCATAAGCGCACAGTGTTTGCCGACTTGCGCTACGTCGACATCACACTCTGCTGCGCGCTGTCGGCCCCAATGTGTGATAAACATTCCGGCAACCATCAACGTCAGAAACACCAACGTGATGCCGATAATCAGCAAACGTGCCATAATGCGGTCGTCCGTCTTTTCCCGCGAGACGCGCGCGCGGTGCGGAATTCGCTCTTCGGTACAGTTCGGGAAGGGGAGAATATAGTCTCCGCTCAGTAAGCACTCATCACAAAATATTCCTGCATGGCGCGGTGGACAAACACAGGTGCTTGAGTCCTTTGTTTTATCTAATTAGAAAATTTTATTAATGAAATTATTAACATTATTGGATTAATCTGTCTGCTTCTAGTTATACGTTCCACTCATAATTTTAATATTTCAAAATGCTCCTTATAATAATAAAAAAAGTTTTCACATTGCTTAAGGCCTGATGGGCATGTTCTTATTAAAAAAACTAAACACTAAATAAAGGATTAATTTTTGTTGGGACAATCTTAATTAGTGTAAAACCCACATTATGGAAATGTATGTGGTAATTTTCGATTTAACTTTTGTTTTCAAGTTATTTTTAATTACGCATTTGAGCAAAATAAAATCGTTTCTTGAAATGCGTTTCGAAAATTGAGCTGAATTCGGAAGTGTATGTAATTAGTAACCACACCTCGATAGCCGTGGTGACAAACAATCTTATCACAATAATCTCCCTCATAGCCGTAATTACACACGCAAAGTCCCTCTATCAACTTCCCGTTTACACATTTACCCACATATTGGCACTTTGGACCGAAATAATAGCCGTGACATTTACATCTACCGCGAATATATTGGCCACGTTCGTTACACTGAAGTAAAAAAAAATCAAAATGAATACGGTTATCAATAATAAGAAGGACCTCCATTTCCTAAATTTTATTGCTCATTTTGGGTTCAGTATACATCAGGAGTGCTAACATTTATGATTTACGTATTTACGGCTATTTTGGCCCAAAATTTACGATTTATGAAAAATCGACTGATTTTGGTAAATTCTCGTAAATTTTTACAAAAAATCCTTTCATCAAATTTTTCAAGAATGAATAGGTCAACAAAACGGAACAAATGCAAACGTTCAGTGCATCATATTTTTGAAGAAGTTGTATAAATTTTGGTCATCTAATTTCATCAAAAAGTACTAATAAATTTGCAGAAAGCGTTTCCGCCCATAATTTTGTGTGCGCTATCCGTTTAAGCAAGTTCTAGAACGTGTAAACCACATTTCAAGGCATTTCAGAGTCGCTAGGATAAAACCACATTTTTTTCAAAATTCAACTACAGTAGCGAAAAAAATAGAACACCACGTGAAAAATGTTTCAGGCCTACAGGCTTTGGGGATAAAATGATATTAAATTTTTTGTTGTGCCGTATTTTGTAGCATTTTTTATGCTGATTCCGATGGCGTAATCCATTTTTTGTAAAAAAATTTCCATTTTTGAGGCGGAAAAAAATAGACCACGTGGAGAGTATTGTGATCAGATGAATATATATTTATATTTATATATATATATATGATCTGTAATGCTTAGCCGGGCTCACCTGAATGCTTATCGCCCGAAAGCCCTTGGTATCCAATAAGAGCCGTCATTTGCTATTAAAGTTTGCGAAGGAACACGTCAATTGGAGCATAGGTGATTGAGGGTCAAATTTGAGTCGAAATTTATGTCGAAATTTTTGAACGTTTCGACGAAGGCCTTCGAACGTAAGGAATACAATCCGTGAAAAATTTCGACTCATGATCACAATACTCTCCAAGTGGTCTATTTTTTTTCCGCCTCAAAAATGGAAATTTTTTTACAAAAAATGGATTACGCCATCGGAATCAGCATAAAAAATGCTACAAAATACGGCACAACAAAAAATTTACTATCGTTTTATCCCCAAAGCCTGTAGGCCTGAAACATTTTTCACATGGTGGTCTAGTTTCTTTCCGCTACTGTATGCTGGAAGTGTTTATACATAAAATTCATACTCAAGCGCGAAGTAAACTTTAGTGAAGATTGCAAATTTTAGTGATTGCACATAAAATTCATGGACTTTTGTTGTATCTGACTTCGTAATATGATTGTAATATGACTTTGTTTTTGCTTGAAAAAAAATCATAAAAAACAATTGATTTTGTGTTAATAATTTTCGAACCATAATATAAATTATTTCAATTTTAAAAATGAAAAGCGAACGTTTCACTTTACTTTTCTTAACAAAGTGATGTCATAATAAAAACTTAATTCATTTGGAAACACGATATTCCCACGAAAATTTGCTAAAAAGTTGTTGTAATATGAAAGTCATTCACTTAATAAATACAAAAGGATACCTGATCTGCAATGGGAATATTACACAAATCACCAGCCCAATCCTCATCGCAAATGCATTTTCGGTTAAAAAATGTGCTCTCCGGATCATATCGTGGGCCAACTGAAAGGCCGTGTTCTAAATTTGAAAAAAATTATTTTATGATGAATTGTATATTTTAAGCGAAAGTAGGGGTGAGGGTAACATAGACTAGAAAATTTATTAAAATATGTAACAATTACTACCATTCATGTTCACTATGATTCCATCCCAAAACATAACATCACGATCGTTTGGCGTACTATTTCTTCATTAAAAAATTTATTGCTTAAAGCCGAGTCATTATTTGAGGCATCATGGAAAAAATATTTACAAAAAAAACGGAAATAATTTACAAATTTATAAAAAATCAATGCAAAATGTCACGATAAATATATTTACTCGATTTTCGGCTCAGCCAAAAAAATTCGGCTCCGAGCGTTTTCAAAAATCGGCCCTGGAGCCGGAGAGGGTCGATGTTCGCGCTCCTGTTTTTTGTCAGGAAAAAGGTGTTTTGTCAGGAAAAATTATTGCCTCAACATTGGCCTTTTTCAAACGATTGCGCACCAGTAATTTTTTATAAAATTGGAATAAATGCTTGTGTATACCGCAATCAAAAAAAATTACGACGCGAGGTACAATTTTTAAAAGATGTTTTTCAGAGGCGAGAGGCGGTCAAAACACGGGTAATATTTTTATATTTTTTCCAAAACTTTGGAAAACATTTCAAAAAAATTTGCTTGGACAACATTTTTAGAATTTTTTTTATTATTTCGTTTTTATATGATAAATTTTGTCTGCAAATGTCGGATTACCACAAAAAATGATAAAACCTTTGGGACACCCTAGAGAGTAATATCATTGAAATTTTAAGAATGTACCACACGCATAATCCGCGCATCTTTCGCCGGCAAACGGAAAAAAGCAACGGCATTTTCCATTCACGTACGTTCCATTATTCTCGCATGGGGAAAAAGAGTGATGTGTAACGCCGTGACTTTGGTAGTGCTGTGCAAGAGCTGGGCTGCTTTGCAAGGCAGTAAACGGGGTACTTGTTAACGAGATATTATATTCAGTTTCGTTTCTGATTTTCATTCTCCGCCTCCTCAGATTGTGTCCAGTACTTTGCATTTCGTCCGCAATGATATTACGTGTGGTCGCAAACATGGGAATTCGATCGACAGCTATCCCACTTTCCGCAATTTCCTTATTTCGTTCAATTTCTTTTTCATTGAATTGCTCCACATCGAACGAACTAAATATCTGTGTTGTTAACTGATATTTTCTTCATTTTGCTGCAATGGTGTAGCAAGGCTAATTCTATGTTAAGAGATGAAATGAGCGGAACCAGAGGGAAAACAACCGATTCTCTTTACAGCCAGTCTATTGTTTCTCGAAAACTTTATTTGGCTTTGTTAGGAAATAAAAAATTTTATGGTCATTTATTTATAGGTCATTTTTTCTGCCGCACCCTGTATATAAAAAACGGACACACCGCTCAAATTTTGATGCATTTATGGAAACTGTAACCGCAGATGTTGAAGGCATATCTGTGCAAAAAGTGCACATGAATATACAATTCGGCATAATTCCTGCAAATACAGCTACAATAATTATCACGTGTAGGCTATAAGAATTAAAAGAAGCGGGCTGGATTGTTGGATTAATTAGTCTATTTTGAAGTTTTAAGACGTGTGACATTTCCCACGTGCCAAAACACCGTTTATTTTTTAATAACTAATTTGTGGCAAAAATACAAAAGTGTTTGCAGTAAATATAGCAACACAAATAGTTTCTTTACAGTTTAAATAAAACTGCCCGAATAAAAATTAGCCAAATCCTTCGAAAATGCAGAAATTAGCCAAATCCTTCGAAAAGAGGTGAGTGATTTAATGTTGCAAGCAAAGTTCCTCAATATTCTCGAATCGAATTGAGTTTTGAGAACCATTCTCAAGTGAATTTCAACAAAACCAAAGTGGAAAAAAGTAGAGACAATCACGCTGATAACTCATTCTGCAAAGTTCAATTTCTCAAAAAAGGAGCGTTAATTGATTTTGCGGTGATGTGGTTCGACGTGCTCCTTTGTTGGACAAAACGGAAATGAGAAAGTGAATGTGAATTAACGCCTCTGATCAAAAGAAAAAAATAGCAGGAGAAGAAGGGACTCAAAAATCCGCAGCTGCTAAAAGAGAAATTTCTTGTATAGAGTTTTTATGTGTATGAATTGTATATAACGTGTTTACGTTTACGTATTAGTGCATTGGAATTTGTTCATCAAAACATAATTCATATGCAATTATCATGAAAATACTAATACTACTTTTCTTTTTTATACTTGTATATATATTATATATATATATATATATATATATAT
>SAUE01000323.1:44972-62200 GCA_009724625.1 Deladenus siricidicola | reverse complement strand
CGATTGTTCTGCAACATTTATTGAGTAAATTATGCTGCTAAAAACAATATTCTGCCAATAAGTTTAGCAGAATACTAAATAAAGTGAAGTGCTTCACTTTGCCAATTCACTTTTCTAAATAAAGTGAAGTACTTCATATTGCCAATTCACTTTTGTAAATAAAGTGAAGTGCGCTTCATGTTCGAAAATGAATTTTTTGTGGAAACACTGATTCAATTCAACCCGGCGCATAAGTAATTTTTTCAAAAAAATGTAGTCAAAATTAAGTCAAAATGTGTCATTTTTAAAAGAATTAAGTTTCAAACTTTTTCACATAAGTTTTTTTCACATACGGGTTCGTTAATACATCAATTATAGCTATTATCAAATTTTTTATTATACAAAAACATAAGAAAAATCGAAAAAATAAGAGTAGCCGAGCCGGGATTCGAACCAGCAAACACCAAAGCGCAAACGTGGACAACAACCACTAAGCCACAAGCTTACGCTTAGCACAACGTAAAATTTTGGTTGATAATTAACAGAATTACTGCATAATTTGCAAATAATGTTTTCTTGATTTGTTTGGAAATACATATATTGAAAAATATAAAAGAGAAATAAATTTAAAAAATTTTGCAAATTTTTTAGACAATTTTCGATTTTCGATAAAATTTTTCTTTCGATTTTCGACGATTTTCTTCTTTCGATTTTCGATTGTCAAAAATCAAAATTTCAAATTTTTTCGAAATCACGAGGGCCTTTCGATTTTCGAAATTTCAAATTTACATCCCTGATACATACATACATACAAACATATTTAAAAAAATTGTTTAAAATATTTTATTTTTTAAATAAAATAGTTTATTGCTGAAATTTGTTGTCGTTACAGTACCACCAAAAAATGATACAGTACGCGCAATCGTTGAATGAAGTGACACTTGCTTTATTACTACCGTATACATATACACATACATACATACATAGAAAGCAATTACTGTAAAAGTACCACAATAAATGAATACGGTGGCTGAGGCACTTTTCATTTCTCAAAAAATAACTAAAACATTTTCTAAAAAAAATTTTTTTTCATATAATTAAATAATTATAAATAATTGGATAAAATATTGTAGAAAAAATCACTTTTGTGAACTACTGAAGTTCAATTTTGTTTTATCCAAACTTAAGTTTTGCAAATTGTGTCTACCGTACTATGTATCATATTATCTTGCTCTAGCCATACTATATACATACTACCGTACGTCTTATTGTAAGTAAAAACGTCAAACTTTTCTAGCATTTTGCTTTTGTTGACGCTACAGTAACGGGTCTAGCCCCCGCACATTCACTACTGCTACTACTACTGTAAAGGCTCCACGGTGTAGGGCGGCGGCTTCTGCGGCATCGGCGGATCGTTGCGGAAGTTTTCGCTGGTCGCCTCCGCGTTAAAGTCATAGGAGAGGTGAATCGCCTCGCCGACGATCATCATCGCCGCCGTCACGAACGCGACCAGCACCGAGAAGACGATCAGCAGCACGCGGTCCAGCACCGACGCCAAATACTCCCACTCGTGCGCGTAGCGCCGCCGCAGCTTCGAGTCGAAGAGCGCGACGTCGCGCGGCAAACCGCCGCCACCGCCGGCGCCGCTGCGCGCGCCGAGCGCGCTGAAAGCGTTTAGCGCGGTGGGCGTCGCGCCCGGCAGACTGAACAGCCGCAGCGAAGGCATTTCCGCGCCCTGAAAAAATTTGCAAATTTTTTAAAAATTGAAAATTTGCAAAAAAATGAAAAATTTAAATAATTTTCGCACTTTCATCATTCACAAAGGATATTTTTCGAGTGTACCGCCGACTTTGCTTGGCTGTGATTTGCTTGGCACTAACATTTGCTTGGCTGTGCAAAGGCTGTGGAACAGGCCTGCTAACATAATAAACTTTCAATTTTGTGAAGTGTAAATTTCGCAAGGCGAACGTGACATCAAATTTCAGCAGCAGCAGCAGCAGCATTAGCATCAGCAACAACAACAGTTGGTGATGGCAAGCATGGCCAAAATGGACATCGAGGTAAAACCCCTATATTCTTTCTTTGACTAGTTGTTCAAATCTTTTCTCCAACATCTTCGGCTGAACAAACGAAAGAACGAACGAACTAGTTTCAATACAAATTTTGAATATTTATTTTTTTTCTTTTGCAGATTGCTCTAAAAGACAGAACCAAAGCTATAATTCAACTTGATTGAGAGCTTAAGATGATTTCGGATTCATTTGTATTCAGCTAAATGTTTGCTACCGTAGCGGCGCCAAATTGACCCGAAGCTACTGTAGTGGACGGCTGGAGGGGTTGTTGCTGATGCGAGGGCGAAAGTGACGCGGCCGACGCGCGCGCCTTCATCGACGCGTACAGCGGCGACACGCTCAGCGGCGAACTCGCCGCCGCCGCCGCCGCCAACAGCGACGGCGACGGCGACCGCCGCGCGGAAAGCAGCGACGCGCTGTCCTCGGCCGCCGCGTAAGGCGACAGCGGACTGGCGGCCTGTCGCGGACTTGCGCCGCTCTTCGCCTCGGCGCGGCCGGGCGAAATGTCGGCGAATGGAATGTCGGCGAGTGTCGCGCGCAAATTCGCCAACTGCGCGCGACTCAGCTCCTCGCGTCCTGAAACTTGAGCTCATTGAAAAAAAATGATTGAACTTGCGCTCATTGAATAAGATAGATTTTGTGCCAAAAAATCATTGCTTTTTTCGATGTGACAGAAATTTTTCACGTGAAACTTTTTTGAAAAATACGTGAAAAAAAACTTTTTTTTTTCACGTGACAAAATTTCAGAAAAAAAATTTTAAAAAATTAAAAAAAGGCAAATTTTTTTAAACTTTTTTTCTTCGTAATAAATTCCTTCGAAAAAATAGAAATTTCTGTGAGACATTTCTGTTATTTGCACGGAAAATTAATTTTATTTTAATAACCCCCCCCCCTCCCGGGGAGGGGGGCGTAAAAATTTAATTTTCGTGGACCCCCTTGTCAAGACACCCTTGTCACGGTCCACGAAAATCAATCACTTTTTGCAAATTTGAAAAAAAATTATTTAAATTTTTTGTAAAGTGAAAAAATTTCAAATGAAAAGCTTCAGCTTAAAAGGGGTGAAATTTTTTTAATTTTTTAAAAATTTTATTTTAAAAGTTTTATTTTATTTTTTTTGCCAGATACTGCAGATCAAGAAAACCGCAAAAGAAAAGAGAGAACCGTCTAACTGTCTGCCCATGTCAGACGGTTAGACAGTGTTAGACGGTTAGACAGTGTCAGACGGTTAGAGAATGGTCATATGGTTAGACAGTAGTGTTTTTCAAGCGTTTTCGAGTCTCTAATCCAATTGCTTTTGACTATCGATTTTAATGATAACTGTAATACTGTAAATTGGATACCGTAATGCTAAGAGCAAAACATCGAAATTACTTACGCCTGAGAATTGCGCGCTGCGACATTCGCCGCCAATTTTCGCGCGCGGCAATTGAAGCGGCGAGCGAAAGGCGAGCACCGCCCTCACTGTACATTTCGTTGGATTTCAGCCTTTTTTGTTGTTGTTGTTGTTGTTGTTGCCTTTGTTGTTGTGGCGGGCTGGAGAGCGCGGAGTCGCGATGTCGCCGCGAATGCGACGGCGGCGAATAGTCGCGCGCCAACGGCCGACTCGGCACATTTACGCCATTATTCGCTTTGAAAGACACCAATTCCGACAGCAAACTCTGCTGAAAACATTTTTCACATTTTTTGTGCAAAAAAAAGTAAATTGGGGTGTGGGGGGAGGGAGGGTGAAGTTGGGTGCAGTGTTTTCCCATTTCGGTTCAAATGAAATTATGAAAATCATTTGAACTTTTCAAATTCAAGTCACCAGTTCAAAAGTTCATATTCAAAATGAGGACAGCCAGTCAACTTGAATTTTCCGTTTTAAAATCGTCGTATTCGTTGATTAGGAAACTTTGTCCGCTTCGAATCTCCTTTAAATTATCTAGAAATAGAAAATCTATCAAAAATAATTCAATTGGAAGCCGCTGCTTCAATTTGTTTTCGAAAATTTCAAGTTGAACTGGCCTCATTTTGAATTTGAACTTTTCTCAAATTTATTTGAACATTGACCTGAACTTTTTTTCAAGTTCATTTTGTCGGTTAATTTTCGTTTTTTTTTTGAAAAAAGGGAAAACACTGATTGGGTAAGCTTGTCGTCTTTGACTTGACTCCGACCCTATTCTTCTGTTTTTATGCAGTTTTAGTACAGGGTGCGGCAGAAAAACGATCGTCAAGAGTTTTTGCAATAGAAACTTTGTTTCGTTATAATTCAAAAAACTAACAATTTACATATAACAATAAACAACAGTTGTTGCCTATGAGATATTTAGTTGGTTTCGAAGTGGCAGACTTGTGCTACGATACAGAGCGTCAACACAAATTTTTGTCGCGCCACGCACCCTCTCTCTAGCGACGTTCGAGCAATTTGTTTAGGAAAATAATTAACAAAAAAGAGGGGTGACTCGCGCGAAAATGAGAGAGAAAATGCGGCCAAAAACGACACCGGAATCATCTTCCACCCCCCCTCCCCCTCCCATGGTTTTCCCGCAAATATTTTTTCTTTTTGTTTGACAAAGGCGCGGCCGGCCACGCTAACACATATAATACATAATATTTCAAACAAAAATAAATAACAAAAGTTCAAATAATTAGAAAATAAAAAAATTAAAATTAGGAGAAAATTTAAATTCGAAATACCCGCTTCTCCGCCTCGTCGCTCCAATTTCCGACGGGCCGCGCGTCCCTGCGTTTGTTGGCGGCGGCGGCGGCGGCGGCGGCATCGGCATTGTCGTTGGGGCGCGAGGTGGCGTCGCCGCGCTCAGCCGCCTCCTTGGACGAGAAGTGCGCGCCGCCCTTGCGCGACGGCGCTTTGCGCAGATTGCGCCGGTCCGAGTTGCGGCGCATTTTCGTACTCGACACCAGACCGCGAATGCGAACGCCTGAAAGTGAGGGATTTTGCGAAAATTTGCCTAAGAAATTCAAAGTTTTTGCAAAATTTGTCAACTTTCACATTAGATTATGTTTTTTTGCAACACTTTTTGGTCATATTTTTGTATTTTTGTGTAGTTGTATGAGCTCGATTTTTAAATGTATTTTTATGTGTATTCGTCAACATGTTTTATCTGTATTGCATACATATGTATCAGGTATGGGTGGGCTGAAAATGAATTTCATTTGCGAAAATCGAAAATCGCAAATAAATTTTCATTTCGCAAACCGCAAATTTTACCACCCTTGATACATATACGTAAATACATACGTTCGTGTTCGTGTGTTTTGTGTGTGCCGGAGGCGAAAGGAATTTTTTGTGCTAGGATTAAGTGCTGGGAGACGTCGGCACCGAAATTCGGCTGTCTCAGGAACATTTTCGAGGCAGAAAAATTGTGAAAAGAACCAAAAAAGCGTTGATTATTTTGTGTATGAGATTGAATTCTTTCATTTTGAATAAACTGTGGGACTTTTTGCTTAGAAAAAATGGGCTTATTTGTATTTGTGTTGTAACTTGAATACTTTTTGAATGCTCAAGAATCTAAAAATGTATCCAATTTGGGCGAGACAAAAGCAAGCTGTATTCAAAATGGATTCAAATTAGATCCGATTTGAATACATTTATGAAAAATGGATTCAATTGGATACTGATTGCATCCAACATGGATCCAGTATCTGCGTGGATCCGCAGATCTATTTGGGATTCAAGTTACAGCACTACTTATAAGCAATCGCGGAGAGATTTTTTTTCTAAATTTGGGGGGAGGTGCCTCCGAAGGCGGATGCGATTTGTAGGAAAAAATTGGTTGGCGCCGCGGCGGAGAAGGCAATTTTCACTTAAAATTGCACCGATTTGCAATTTTTAGTATTTCTGTGTGCAGTTGTGTGCCGAGTTGTAATTTTTGCTCAAAATTTTTTGTATTTTTACGTGTATTTTCCTACACGTTTTACCTACACATCTTTCATACATTTACATACATACAAATGTGTTCGTGTAGTATATACCGTACTATATATGTATGTTATAAATACGTACTTATGTATGTGCATTGCTGTGTATACGATTGTGTGTGATATACACAGTGTATGTTATTTGTGTGAATGTGTAAGATGTTATGTGTGTATTTGTGTGTTTTGTAAATATGTGTATATCGTACCGGTCTCCATCCACAGCTCCAGCAGCGACGTGGACGGCTGAACGGCGAGAAAGGGCGCGACTTTGTGGAAGAAGATGAAGGCGATTAGCGGTGGGATGGGTTTGTTGTGTTGCTTTTGGAGGTGGACGTTCAGCACGAACGCCGTGAAGATGGTGCCGATGAAGATGATGAAGATGATCGAGAGGTAGAAGAGGCCTGAATCAAGAATTGATCAAGCCAAAAAACTAAAAACACATACATACACATATTTACAAAACACACAAAACACAAACACAAGCTCAATGTATGCTTCGGTGTCAATTATGAACGATTGTCAAACTCTACATTTGGCATAAAATTAAAAAAACTTTTCAAACATCAATCGTTTCCCCTCCCTCTACCCCGTGAGTCATATACGGTGGGAATGGTTTTGCATTTTGTGAAAATTTGCCCATTTTGAAAAAAAAAATGAAATTTTTGAATGAATTTTGAGAGAGAGAAAAGGATAAAATAATTTTTTAATAAAAAATATTTGTAAATGTGTAAGGATTAATGAGCGAAAATAGAATAAATCAAAGAAAAAATTCGCCCACCAAACAATGGCACGTAGTCGGAGGTGGTGGGCATTTGTTCGCTGACCATCATCATCAAAATACTCATCGCCAACAGCTGGAAAATTGAAGATAGTCGGCAACCACATATGCCCGAGCTCAATCAATCAATGAGGCCGCCCGGCCAGTTTTTTCCATTTTTTGTTGAACTTTGGTTTTTCCCGCACTTTTGTTTGAACGATGACCGCCTCATTTAAAAGTGAGTGGCTGTATCTTCTGAACTTCGTTGTTGATTGATTTCCTATTCGTTGAAACTTTTCGAATGTGAAGTCTAAAATTCAACTTCAACTTCACTTTGAACTTGAAGTTGAATTTTAGACTTCAACTTTGAAAAATCTTGCAGAAAACGCCGCTAGCAAACAACAACAAAGTTGGGATGTCATCGAGTCCGGGCTTCCGGGCAAGCGTCAAGTCCACCACTTTACAGCCACTCACTTTTAAATGATGATCATCATTCATATAAAAATGCGGGAAAAGCGCCTGAGGATTTAAGGATCAAAGAAATTCTCCGTGAGAAGAGAATTCCACCTTCCCTCACCCCCCCCCAGCAATCAACCACAAGTCTAACAACAAGTAGACTTGATTCTTTCTGCATTTTGCGCTTTTTTGCGAGAGACCCCATACTATGAAAATTTATGAAAACTTTCAAAATCAACAACCATACCCAAGCTCATGCGTGAGGCCCAAAGAAACCCAAAGACCACCCAGGCCGAACAAGGCAAACAAGTTGGCAATCATTTACCCCCCCCCCATGAGCAAACGTTACTGTAACATTTTCGCTACAGTATGCACAAAATAAGAACTCACCGAATCGATGCCGAGACTCAGCTTCTCGCGCCTCTCGTTGGAGGTGGAGGCGGGCGTGAAGAAGCCGGTGACGGCGACGAGCGTGATCACCGACGTCGGCACCACGAGGTTCACGATGTAGTAGAGCGGCTTCCGTCGTACCACCAACGACGCCTCCAGCAGCACCCACGGCATGGGGCAGCACACGAATTTCTCCTTAAAAGAGGAATTTTTCTTTGCCGCAAAACTTAAGCCATTTCGCTATACACATACTTTCTCTCTCTCTCTCTCTCTCTCTCTCTCTCACTCTCTCCTCCGTCCTCTCTTTTTCTCTCTCTCCCTCTCTCCGGCATCAATCGGCATCCAACTAACCATAGCCAGTATTTGTGGGTGGCTAGGTAGTAGAGAAGTTGATAACGATACCTTTATGGCATTGGCGTCACCAGAGGAGGGGGGAGGTTGGGAAAATCTCCTGCTATAGACAATTTTTTGGGAGAATGTATGGATAGCGTCACAAGGAGGGAGATTCAACAAAAAAAGTTTCATAGGAAATGCCAAAATTTCAAATTTTTAAATGGGAAAAATTAAGAATTCCTTTTAAAAATTCTCATTGGCAGTTCTCCGGCCCCTGGCGATGCCAATGTATTGCCCCACCCCCATATCCCCCTCAATGCTGAATGCAAGCGAATATGTATTGCAGCCACCTCAATGCGACGAATCTCGAAGCTGATGATCACCCACTCCTCGTTCGGAATGAAATTGTCCAGGTTCACTTTGTCGAACTCGGGCACGTAGTCGATGGAGCTTTTGTCGCTCGTCCATGAGCTTATCAGCAATGTGCAATTCTCAAATACATACATATGTATTATATACATACATACAGACCAGGGGTGGTAAAATTTGCGATTTGCGGTTTTGCGGCTTTTTTGAGCAAAAAATTGCGATTTGCGAAAAATTGGCCGATTTTTCGCAAATTTTGAAAAAATGGGAAACAGTTATTTTTTTAATTGCGCGATGTAGACTTCAGCATAAGATTGTAGTAAATGATCCTATTGCGGAAATATCAATAAACGATGCGAATTTTTTTATAAAATTTTTTATTTTTTTATTTTATAAAAAAAAATTTTATAAAAAAATTGCGTTTTGCGATTTGCGGTTTTTGCGGCTTTTTTGGGCAAAAATTTGCGATTTGCGATTTGCGAAAATAAAAATTTATTTGCAATTTGCGGTTTTCCCAAATGGAATTTATTTGCGGCCCACCCCTGATACAGACATACATACCGCAATAGGATCATTTACACATATATGTACGTATAATAAAAATATAATACGTATAATATTATATTTTTATTGCAATTATTTCATTAATTTTGCGAAATTTTTTTTTGCGCGCAAAATACTCAAAAATGTATTTAATATGTAATTTCCCTGTGGAATTGAAAATTTGCAAAACAAAAAAAGGAAAAAAAGCGGAATTTGCACTTCTTCCAAAAAGTGCAAAATATGTGCAAAAAATTATTTTTCCATTTAAAAATTGATTTTTATACTTCGACTAATATTTTTAAATATTTAATAAAATATTTTTAAATAAAATATTTACATAATTTTTAAAAAATTTTTAAAGCATTTCCAAAAAAAGCGCAGAGAACAAAAAGTGGTGAGAGAGCGAGGTGTCTCTCTTTCTCTAGCCTATCTTATACGTTATCGGAGAGTTTTAAAAAAAAAGTCTTAAAAAACCTTGTCGTTTGATAAAAAAATTTCAAAAAAACGCTATAATAATATGTATGTAAAAGAATTGAAGATAGCAACCAACCTGTTGATCGTACGGGAAATACCTGAAAATGACGATTTCAAACAGTTTACCGTATCAATTATTAATCACCAAACTACCTACCGTATTTGAATTCTGCAGCTGGTCCTGAAAAGAATTGTTATTGAAAATAGAAAAAACCAGAGTTTTCAAATTGACTAAATCTTTACAAACAATGAAATGTAAAGTAAAGTAAACTTCACTTTACTTGAAAAAATAAAGTGGGGCCAAATGAAGCATTTCAGTTTATCGAAAAAATTAAGTAGCAAAATAATGTGTTGGTCCTAACACGAATGTTTTGGCAATTTTTCCTTGCATTTTCCCACGTCTTCATATCAAAGAAGTGAATGGAGTTCCACTTCACTCTTACTTTACGTTCGGAGCAGAGGCTTAGGCTGGTCCGAAAAATTCTTGAAGCGGTTGATTTCGCCACATTTTCTATT
The DNA here is from genome assembly GCA_009724625.1 of Deladenus siricidicola. NCBI lineage: Eukaryota > Metazoa > Nematoda > Chromadorea > Rhabditida > Sphaerulariidae > Deladenus > Deladenus siricidicola. The sequence continues at coordinate 52,396 of SAUE01000323.1, read as the reverse complement.
TATTATTATTATTCGAAAAAGATTTGCCTGTAGAGAGCTGGGTACATAAATTTGATTTGCGCGCCGCGTTCGCGCTCCCAATATTCCGTGGTGACGACGACGTTGATGTAGCGCTCCGTCTCCTCGCGGTTCATCACAACGCTATTGTACAGATATCTGAATGCAAATGAATACGCGGCGAATTACATATGTTTTGGGGGCACTGACTGAGCACGGCAAACCACAGCGCCTAACCAGCCAGAACCGCGCCTAAAACGCTAACCAAACTACAGTAAACCGGTTTACCCCTATCTATGCTGTTACCATTTTTTCAGTCTCTTAGCACTTGTTAAAATAGTCCTCTTTTTGGCTTTACATAAGTTAGGCCTTCCTGGGTATAATTCAATTGTTGGATTTGGTATGGATCAGGGGTATGAAAATTTTCGATTTTCGATGTTTTTTCCTTTCGATTTTCGAAAAAATTTTTTCGAAAATTTCGAAAATTTTCAAAATTTTGAAGGAAATTTTTGTTCAATTCACCCTCATCCATAAGTCATTTTTTGAAGAAATATACATTGTAGTCAACTGAAAATGTGTCACTTTTATGAGAATGTAAGTCGAAATGAGGAAACAAAATTTTAAGTTTTTTTTTATTTCGCCAAATTTTTTCTTTCGAATTTCGATTTTCGGTGATTTTCCTCTTTCGATTTTCGAAATCTCATATTCATTTTCGACTCATCCCTGGTAGGGATGATAGAATATGGATGATTCTACACATGTATGAATACCGTAAGCTTGCCAAACTCACTCTAGCATTTCTAGTATAGACTCACAATCACGTGAATTTGACAACTTTGCTACTGTATAACAATTTCAATATAAATAATTATTTGTTCTCTCAATTAAATACAGTACAGTTGTTTGCTACAGAAATTAACTTCAGTACGGTCGTCAAATGAACTACAGTAGCTTCAGTAGTTTAATATGCCGAGAACAATTCGCTTACGTGTCAGGCAGCCAAATCAAATTGTAAGGCAAAATTGTCGTGTTAATGAGACCGTACTTCTGCGGATTCCATCCCAAAAACTCGTCGCGCCACTTTTGGATTACCCAAACATTCAAGTCCACGCTCTGCATCTTTTCATTCTAAAACCGTTCACCTTTTTTTCAAGGCGTTGAATAACTTGATTGAATAACGGCGGTTGAATAACAACGGGAATGGAAATTATAATATTTTTAGTGCTGAGACATTCCCTCATTGCGAGGCACTCCTCAAACAAGGTATAACTATAACATTTTCTTATCTCCAAAAAATTCTTATATCCAGTCCTAATACAAAACTAATACATAGATATTGAAGATTGTTACTTCATACGTCCCTCTGTCTCTCCCTTCATCTCTACATTGCTCTCTCTCTCTTTCTCTCTCTCGCGTTCTTTCACTCTCTCTCTGCCTCTCTATCTTTCTCACGCTCTCTTGTTCCCTTAAATTCTTAAATTTATGTAAAACTTTTACTTAACGCTTTTTCCAACACTAAATTTGTGTGTTGTGACTACTAGCAATAAGCAAAAGGTTACGATAGCGAGAATTTGGTAGAGACTCATGCTGAAGGAGACCCGCGTCGGCTGGCTGTGGTTCATCACGGGACGTACGCGATTATCGTAGCGCTTTGCGTCCGTCAAATCCTTCGCCAGCCTCACATGCGGCAGAAATTCGCCGTTTTCGGCAAAAAGTGCCTTTCCTATTTTTTCAAATCATTCTTTTGTTTTTATAATAATATAATAACAAAGTGATGGCAAAGAAATTTCCGTAACATTGTTAACAACAAAACAATTACTCCTTAATGAATTTTGAAAATTAAAACAAACATTTTGACGACTTTGGACGTGCTCCACTTAATCCTCTTATTTAATCATTTATCTTATTCAATCCTACACCTTAATATTATATCCTACTTAATCCTACATCTTAATCCTACGCTCTATTTAATCCTATAACTTATCTAAAATAAGAGTAAAAAAATAAATAAAATTACCTCACATACATAAATAGTGGCTCGAATTTGATAAAAAGTAGAACTTTTACATAAACTTCAATAATTTTTAATTAATTATAAAAAAGTAAAAAAGAGCTTACGATCTGCAGATGAAGTGTGGAAGTCGCAAACAACAACAAAAGTGATCACAGCCGCAGCAGCAGCAATAAAACCCGTAGACATTTGCAGAAAATAGAAATATATTTCATAGACCTGCAAATATTTAAATGGTAGATGAAAGTTTAAGTGCAAATTTCTTTAAGTGTAAAATTAGGTTTCTTTATAAAAAAAACTTCTAAAGAAATGGCAAAATGTGTGTGTATGTGTGTGGGTGTGTGTGTGGGTGTGTGTGTGGGCGTGTGTGTGTATGTGTGTGGACACAATAAATATTAATTTTGCACATTAAACGAAAAATAAAAAAATCTTTATTTGCCGTTTTTGCTCATATTTTTTGGCAAAATTATTTTTGTTTTGATGATAATTCTTGATTAATAATTTATTTTTGAATATAAAAACTTCGTTTGCTAATGAATCAAGGATAACTAACAAAAAATATATATGGTAAATAACAAAAAAATATCTACATATGTATTCACAAATAATTTTTACCAAATTTTCGAAGCGTCAAAAAATTGAAAATAATAAATAAAAAAATAAATGTCGAAAATGGCGGAGTGCAAAAATTCAATTATTTTTATTAGCGAAATAAAATTGCCAAAAAAAAAGAAGAAATTTTTCATTTTAATTCACGTAAAAGCTGTTTCCATTTTTTTGCACCAGGACACATCGTTTTTAAATGAATTTGAAAAATTTTAAAAATTGTAAACATCCAAAAAAGTGCACGCGCCGATTAAATAATAATCAAAAAAATTCCCAAACCACAATATACTCCCGCCGCGGAAGTTCCGGAGCACACAGCCAATTTCGCCGCCAATCTCCGAATGCCTTTCAAAAATTGCGATAAAATCAGCTAGGAACCCGTCTGTCTCTCTGTCGCCGCCAGAGTGACAACAAAAAAGAAGTAATAATAAAAATTGCGCATAATTAAGCAAAAATGTTCACACTTGAAAACGCCTATTTTTTTCTTATTTTGGAATTTTTTAATTCTTTTCTTTCTATTCTTTGTACGTACTCGGAATATGGGCGAAAAAGTACGCTGAAAGAGGTGGAAGCAACACAAAAAATTGTGCCAAAAATGTCGCAGCAGAAAGAAATTTGAATTTGGGCGGCTGGCGAGAAAAAAAAAGCAACAAAGAGCGACAATACAAAGATGAAAAAAATTGTTTATAAAAAATAAATAGGACAATCAGAAAAATTGCACGAAAAAGGATTCGAAAGTGTGTGGCAAATTGAAATAATAATAATAATAATATCACCTCCATTTTTTAATTTTCACATTTTATTAGACCATTTGTTTTATTTTATATTTCTGATAATATACTTCGCAAAATTAAAAAAGAAATAATTTATCGCTTTGTACACAGTAGAACTACAACTTACCATCAAACTCAACAACAACAACAACAATTATAAACTGCGAAAAAATTGTGGCGTTTTTTGGATTCTAACGGAAAAGTCCTCGATTTGGAGTCAGAATCGCTCGACCAGCCAAGGAATGTGTGTGTGTGTGTGTTGTGTGTGTGTGTATCAGAGGTGCTACGAAAATAAATTTTTAATTTCTTAAATCGTAAATTTTTGCCCAAAACAGCCGTAAATGTCGTAAATCGAAAATTTTTGATTGAAATTTGCTTTTTTTCGAGTTTTTTTCTAATTTTTCTAAAAAGAAAGTTCTGATTTCTGTAGCTCATTTTGCACTTTTAGATGACCGTTTTTGAGTTTTTTTACCACTATCGACGGTTTTTGCATCAATTTAAATGCAAATTAAGCTAAATAAAATGTTTCAAATGAAAAATGACGTGAAGAAAAATTTGATAAAGATTTTTTTTTGAAAAATTTACGAAAATTGGTCGATTTTTCGTAAATCGCAAATTTTGGACCAAAAAACCGTAAATACGTAAATCGTAAATGTTAGCACCCCTGGTGTGTATGCGGGGGGTTCCCTCTGGGGAAGGGGAGATTTCTCTAAATAGGAATCCCTATAAAGAATTTTAAAATTTTTATATGCAATATTTTTTATCAATTCCACCCATTAAACATTCCTGGTAACGCCATTGCGCTCAAAGATCATTATTTTTTAACACAAGCATTAATTTTTTAAAGCCATTTTTTAGAGAAAAACCTTTAAATTTTTTGCAAAAATGTGCAAGGGCTTTTTTGGTTAATTCATAACTAAGTCAGCCGTTAGAGACAGCCATAATTTCCCAGTTAAAAAAACCGCCAAAAATCGTCTATAAACTAGTTTTCAATACGCGGACGAGCCGGTGGTCTCTTGCTGCTGGCTTCGCCACCAATTCCGCACCAGTTCGTGGCCCCCCTCGCCGGCCACCACCACCAACTTCTGCACGTTGCAGTGCCATTGGAGCACGTCGTTCTTCTTCGCAAACTCACGAAGCGCCACAAAGTCGGTCTCCGAGTCGAACGTCGAGTAGAGGACGCCCTCGTGGCAGGTCAGGCGCTTTCGCTCTTGCTCCCACAGATAAATCTATAAAAATATATTCGTCATTTCCTACACAAAAATTTATTTCTTAATTATAATTACATATCCCAATATTATTAAAAATAAAAATAGCAAATTCGCTTCTCCCAATACATCGTGCAATTAAAATTAATTATACATATAAAAACATATTACATTCCGAAAATAGAAAAGATATTGAAAGATAACTGAAATGAAAAGCCTAACGCACCTGGTCAATAACGGTGATGGGTATGCAGTTTTGGCCGTGCACTGAGATCGCCTGCATGTGCGCATTCGACCTCAAGTACTGAATAATCTGCTTTCCGGTTATTCCCGCCTAAATTTTAAATTTTATCGAATTTCCCGACCACCGCGGCGAACGGGAAAATAAAAGCTCATAGAGTATTCAAAGAGAAGAATTTAAAATTTACTTGGAGTGCTCTCCTCACAGAGTCTCGCGTCATTATGCCGACTACGACGTTCTGGAATCGATAGGTGAGTTCGGTGAACGTCGAGAGAATCGCCAGCTGAAGCGTCGAGTTCGTGTAGGCGTAAACGCGAAAATTCGTCTCCACAATGAGAAAACCGCCAGCGACGCTGAGCGTCAGCGACGCAGTCGCAGACGGCGTGTTCGCGACCGCGTTCGCGTCGCGAAGTGACGTCGAGTCCGAGACGGGCCCGACGGCGGCCGCGTCCGGCAGCAGCGCGCTAGTGCGAAGTGGCGCGGCGGCCGCCGAACCTTCGCTCAGCGCCAAAACGCGCAAAAGCGGTGTGAGAAAGAAGAACCTAAAGCAGTATAGGATTCAAACAACAATGAAAAAAACTCCAATAAAAAGAGTAATATTTGGGCTATTTTTCATAAAGGCAAAGAAAATTTAATGAAAAAAATAAATAAAAAATAAACATTTTCGTTAAAAAGCTCATTTAGTAATTCATTAAAATCGTTTACCCGTCCTTCTTCTTTTTCATGTAGACGAGGCCGAGTTCGCGTAAGTGTTGAGTGAAGGTTTTGATCTCATCCTTCCACTCATCCTCGAACGCCAATGGTCGATTGTTCGAGTCATTTTCTAAAAAAAAATTTCAATATGTTTTCTTTTTGATAAACCAGAGGGGAGCTGAAAATAATTTGAGATTTCAAAAATCGAAAAAAGAAAATCACCGAAAATCAAAAAAAAATTTTTTTTGCTCATTTCGACTTACATATTTTCTCATAAAAATGCCACATTTTGAGTTAAAAATTTCACAAAATCTCGCCTTCATTCGCGGTGACGGAGAGAAGAAGTTTGAGGAAGAATTCGACAACCGGAAAAACGTCTAGCTTATGCTTGGCCTCCAGATACTTGAAGAGATATATCAAATACGTCCATATTTGCTCCACTTTATTGAGCAGTAGAAATTGAAAGCCGGACGAGGAGATCTCCAATTCTCCGTTGCCTAAGATTTAATCGATCAAAAACTACAAAAAATAAGATAATATTTGTTACAATCAAAATTTACTAACTAAAAAAATCGAAATTAGTATTTTTGTGCTCTTAAAGCGCAAATTTCTGATTTATTCTCGATAGAAGGCAAACTGCATTGTGTATAAATGGATAAAAATAAAGGTCACGCCTTATCTTGAATTCGACTTGCTTTGACTTGAATCTCCTCCCTCCCCCCAACACATGTTGAAGTCTAAGTCAAACTTCAACATGTGTTAGGAGGTCGCTATACCCCAACCCCAGTGAAAATGTCAAAAACTGCACAAAAACAACGGATTCAATTAAAAAAATCAGTAAATTTGAATTCCCCGTGCCAAAAACATAAAAAAATTGTGGCTCGAGAATACTTAAGAACAAAATCCGGATTTATCTCAGGCTTAAGTGGAATGCTGGCTTTAGTTATTCACGATTTTCAAGGATTTTCAGAATTTGTTTTTTATTTCTCGACATATGCGTACCGTGCGCCGACATTTGCAGCTCGGACTTTTGCGGCCCCGACATTTGCGGCTCGTAGTAAATAAAGTATAAAAAAATCCCAAAATTTTTTAAAAATGCTTAAAATGTTTGGCCGCAAACTTCTTTGAATTATAATTTTTTTAGTTTTTATCTCTTTGTAAATGTTAAAGTTTTTAACAAAAATGATGTTGGCAAATGTTATATTTATTATTATTAAAATGAATAAAAATCAGAAATTTGAATAAAAATAGTAAAATGAATAAAAAAAAATTTGGGATTTTTTTTCAATTTTATTTACTCGAGCCGCAAATGTCAGTTTTGGGATTTTTTTATACTTTATTTACTACGAGACGCAAATGTCGGGGCCGCAAAAGTCGGGAGCCGCAAATGTCGGGGCCGCAAATGCCGGTGCGCCATGCGTACCTTGCTTGGTAAAACCAATGTACTGGAAGAGATCGCAGGTGAGCGAAGTGACCTCCTTTTTGTCGGAGTCGGTGGCCGGTAGCGCCAAATATCGTAGAATGCACTCCCATTTTTCGGTAGACTCCTTCAGCAAATCTTTCTCCTCGAGACGCCTTCGCTTCGCCTTACCGTCGCCGTCCTGGTAGAGCTTGAGTTCGGAGAGTTCCGCGGCGCTCGACAACAAACTTGAGAGAAATTTCATTTTGAAATCAATCTAAATTAATAAATAATAAAAAATTTCAACTCGAAAAGACAACAATATACGCACATTCAAGTGAAGTTTCGTCTCCAAGTCTCCCTCCACAATGCCCAATTGCATAAGAAGCCGAAGAGAATGATAAATGCTCATTACATGACGTCTTTTTGGCCATGTTTTCCAATCTCTAAAAAATAATATTAGGCTGTTCCAAGAGTATTGAGACCTGACGTGGCT
>SAUE01000322.1:73936-101617 GCA_009724625.1 Deladenus siricidicola | reverse complement strand
AATCGGTAGTCAGGATTTTGAGTTATGAATTTTTAAAAGTTGAGCTTTAGTCAGTCTATAGAGTTTGGAACAATTTTTTCATGGATGTGACTGTCGCGTTGATCAAATTGTCAAAAATAAAATCTGCCAATTTTTAAAAATGTTGAAAAAGGATTTATGCCGTGGATTTCCATTTCTATTGGAAATCTCTCTAAAACGCAAAATAATGCTTTCCTGTGGTTTTCAAATATACCGAAATGCTTGAAATCATTCAGCGCAGACGACGAACATCGAGAAACCACCATGCGATATTGAAATGCTATCAAAAATATCGATTGTTGTGAAAACGATTTTTATTTTAAGCTTTTGTTTTGATGTTTTTGAGGGTTTTTTTAGGAAATAACGCACTGAGGTTTTTTGGAAAATGATATAGCAGTTTTCATAAGTTCAATCTCGATTGGAGCAAAATTTACTAGAAACTGAACATTTAAGGTGATTTCTAGTTGAAATCAAGATTCACTGTAGATCTCCAAAAACGGAGGATCTTCCGTGGATTTCCATTTCGAAGGATTAACAGTTTCTGGGGATTTCCTTAATCCGAAAATCCCAAAAAACTCTGAAAAAAAGTTTCAAAAACCTTTAAAGGAAAATTAAGGAGAAATAGGAATATTACAGTGTAATTTCATCGCATGTATGTACTTATGCAAATGCCTACTAAGTATAGAACAAAATCGATCTTACATTAAATAATACCTCGCTGATGTACTACTATATGCATATGTATATCATACATAAATTTCTATATGTATTATATATGTATATAAAATATACTTAGGTTATTATTATTACGCGTATGCATATATGATATATACCTAATAACATTACGCACGAAATCCATTTTCAACCACCTTTTTTGTTGCAAATTTGCATATTTTTACCAATTTACTCATTATTGACAATTTGATCAATTTTCGCCAACCACATAGCCCCTTTCCACGCTTAGCTCCATTTGTACATATATGTATATGCTCGTTTTTGTAGTAATTATTTGTGTTGCTTTTTGCTCTCAAAACACAAAATTAGCAAATTTTAAATTGCTTTTAATTCAGAGCATATGGAAAAAATGTAATGTAATGGCAGTTAATTTTTATTCGTTAAAGAAAAGATCATTTTATTTTAGCGTAAGCTTTTCTACGGAAAATGTATGACTAGAAACTTCGAAACAAGAAAATACATAAAAAAATCTACCCATGACATTAATAATTCTAATTGTAAAGCGTTCACTCTTTTAAAGCTGAGGTTTTTTTTAATGAAAAAGCACACCAATAAAAGAATTGCAAATAAAAATGCAAAGAAAAAAACTAACAAAAAGTGTAAAATTTGAGCAATTTTTGAACATGAACATGAACAGGAAAAATGGGGATTAGCTTAGCTATACGAACAACATTTTCGAGAGGGGTTTATTCACGAGATGTAGAGCACTGGCGCGAACACAAAATTGAACATGAATTTGAAGGCATAATATACGCGTGACCACAAGCGACGGTGCTGCATTTTGACACTTGTCAATTTCAGGTTTTTCCATTTGCTTTTGTCCGCAGATAGCTAAAAAAATATATATTTTTGGAATTATGTTCTAATGAGGAATAATTAAGAACTTTTGAGAAAGAAAAACAAACAAAAAAGCTAATAAAGATATGACTACTACCTTCTGACAGGAGAGGCATTCGAGTTGAAGTAATCTTAGCTTTGGGGGATAGCTGAACACCGGATATTGATCAAAATATCCAACAAAACGAATTATATCTCCTAAAATCCGCAATTTGAAAATAAACAATTTTGGAATGTTTTTTGGTTGCAAATATATTTTTGAATATATTTCAACCACCTTTAAAAGCCGTCTCGATACACAATTAAAAATTAAAAATTAAACCTTGTTGAAGGAAGTGAAGGATTTCGCTAAATGAATGCTGAGCAATAAGATATACAAGGCCGCGAGAGTGTTCCAGGACCTTGGCACCATTCGAATTGCTCACTTGTAATTCGAAGGAATACACATTATAATTGGTCAGACTGCATCGGTTCGGTCTAAATCAACATTTGCGATTGGCGATTTACGTTTTTACTTCTTTTTTGACCCAAAATTTACGATTTACGAAAAATCGTCCAATTTTCAAAAATCGTCCAATCAACGTAAATTAGAATTGTTGTAAACTCAATATGCGCTTGAATTGGCGCAAAAAATTTCGATATTAGTGGAAAAAGAAAGTTGAACTCGCGGTTATGCTAAAATGAAAAACCAGCAAAAAAACAAAATGAACAGAACGTTCTTGAAAAAATTGAGGAAAAAAATGCAAATTTTCAATCGAAATTTAAAAATTTACGATTTACGACATTTACGAATTTTTTGAGCAAAAATTTACGATTTATGAAATTTCGAGGTTTTGAATATTTACGGTTTACGATTTACGAAATTGAAAATTTATTTTCGTAGCACCCCTGGTCTAAATGTACACAAAATTAATTATACGCATACGATATATGTATCAGGGGTGGACCGCAAATAAATTTCATTTGCGAAAGCTGCTAAACCGTAAACAGCAAATTTGATCACCCTTGATAAATTTGATCACCCCCCTGCTGTTGAGAATAAATTTCAGATTTCAAAAATCGAAAGTTCATCATGATTCAGAAAATGGAACATTTAAAAAAATGTAAATCGAAAGAAACAGAAAAAATCGAAATTTTTGAAAAAGTTTCCTAAAAATTTTGCTTTTGCAAAAGACAAATATTACAATTTTTCAGGTAAATTCAATTAAGATTAAGAAAAAAAAAATTATTAAGAAAAAAATTCAATTAAGAAAAAAAACGTTAGAAAAACCTAAAAACATTCTATTTGACGAACGAATCATTGTGACACGAATCATTATTTGAATAACGAGTCAAATAAATCATTATCAAACTTTTTATACCGGTATCAAAAATATTTTTAACTGGTTCCTGAAAATGAAACTCTCCTCAAAACTCAAAACCGTTTAGGCTGACCGCATGACCACAGCACTTACATCTCCTACCCCAAAGCTTGCCCCGAGGAACAAGGCACGCTCCCAGCCGGACTACATCGCCACGACCATCAGAGACGATGAGACGTTGGACCGGGTAGCCTGAGTCGAAAACCACAAACATGATGGCGGCGCCGGGGACGAGAACCGGTCTTATACATACTTCAGTCACCTGGTGGGCTTACCTCCTTAACTATGTATAACTTTTCGAATCCGATCGAAGTCATAGCGATGTAGTCCGGCTGGCAGACGTGTCTGGCGTAAAACTTAATCAGAAAAAATAAATAAAGAAAGAACGCGCAACAAAATGAGGGAACGATAAAAGTGGAGAGATAGTAAGCAGTCGTCTCGTCGTCTGACCTTCGCTGAAACCTATCTGCGAATTGAGAATCGCCGGAAGTGGGCTATATATGTAAGTGCCGGCGATCTCCTTAACCTCAACGGAAATGAACACCTGAGCGGTACCTTCGGTGCGCCAGGCACGCTCTCCAGCCGGACCAAACATCGCTATGACTTTGATCGGATTCGAAAAGTTATAGTTAAAGCGGTAAGCCCCACAGGTGACCGGGGGAGTATAAAACCGGGTCTCGTCCCCGGCGCCGCCGTCGTGTTTGTGGTTCACGACTCAGGCCACCAGGCCCAACATACCACCGTCTCTGACGGTCGTAGCGATGTATGTAGTCCGACTGGGAGCGCGCCTTGTTCCTCTTTTTTTCAGAAAATTTTTTGATTTTTTCTTTTTCTTTCGATTTACATTGTTTGACATTTTTTATTTCGAAATCATAAGGATGATCTTTCGATTTTTGAAATTTCAAATTCATTTTCGACACACCTCTGATACATACATTTATTGCATGCAATAAACATTCAACGAAAATAGCCAATTTTCCGAAATCGAAAGGAAAAAACGTCGAAAATTGAAAATTTTCACATTACTAGTATATATATACATAGTAGAATTGTCTCTAAACATTTAGTGAATATTAATGCATACTTCATTTCCTTTGGCTGCGAGGCGAAATCGCTAACGTCTGTGTCGTAAAAGCAGCGAATTGCTTGCGCCGCGGAGTCCGGAAAATAGTCGAGAAGCGTCTCAAACGAATTATCGATGGCCACTACGCGAACCGATTCCACGCGACCTTTCCAGTTTATCGCCGTACCTAAAGTTTACAAATTTGTAACTTTAATTTTTTATTTATTGGAAAATTCAAAGAAATTGCCTTTTAATTGGCTGCACATAATTTGCATTTGCAGGGAATTTGCACTATTCAGCGATGTACAATGACGTTCAAACTGTGCCCACGTCATGTTGGTGACGTCGGATGAGGCGTCGTACGAGGATGGCGACTGATACAAGAAGGAAATCGCCATCACCAAACTGCACAAATACACGCAAAAAAGCGCCCATAAACGTTTCGACTCGCTAGCGAATACTGTAAATAAATCAGCAAATATTTTTATTATACATATAACAAATACTTACTGTTGAATTTGTATTTTTTAGATAATATTTGGTAGAGTTTTCCCAAAAGAAATGGTAGAACCAAAATAACTATAGTGATACAGCCCTTCATGACGTTCACCTAAATTACATGTATTTATAATAATTTTTGATAAACGTTTGACTACTGTAAAGAACGCACGAGCGGAATAAACGATCGTAGTTGAGAAATGATGACACTGACGGCTACTGTAATGCCGACAAACGACGGAAATACAAAGAGAGAAATAAGAGAGCTTGTTAGCACAATGTTTGCTACGCTGATGTGACGAAAGCCGATCAGCCACATGGTCAGAGCGACGTGAGACCACAAAATGCATACCTAAAGTTAATTGTAAAGATTTTTTATATAATATAAAGTCAATTTTTAATTTCAATTTTTACGTTGCCTTTTTTAAACAAAATATCTAGACATTTTAACTTTTCTGAATATCTAAATATTAAGGAAAGTGTTTTAGAAATATTAGAAATATTTTAGTTTTAATTTATTTTAAAGCATTTTAGCCAATCATTTAACAAAAATACATAATAACAAAAAAATCGTAATATTTTGACTGTAAAATAAGTGATACCAGATGAGGAACGAGGGTCTTGAAAAATTCGTCCCAAGATCTCTTTTTGCGAGATACCAAATAGTAGATTACTGGGATGGCCAATAAGGAAAGTGATGGCAAGCCCACGCCAATTCGCATAATTCCTAAAAAACAAAGTTACTTTCATAAACTCATTGTATTACAATTATATATTACCTAATCGTTTCTCAAAAACCGACTTCCAAATTGGCCAATAACCCGCAGGAAGATTCATTCGTGAGAATATAACGGGAACGCTAAAATGAATATGAATATGAACAAAAAGTCTTAATTTATTTTAATTTTGTATGAGCAATAATATCTTAATTTTAGGTATTTTTTATTATTTGTCTAATTAATTTAAATTTTATCATCGAATAAAATCCGCTCCTCAAAAAGATTTAATAAAATTTCATATTATGTAACTAAAACTAATTGTAAGTATACCATGAGAGAAAATTTGCGGCCATGGCGGCAAGCGCGTATTTGTCGGAGGCGTCGGCGAGCCCGAAAAAACATACTCCGGCGAGAAAGAGCGAAACACCGCAAAAAAGAATGGAATTTGGCACGGCTTTCTCGGAAACGCCAATCGAAAAGAGGAAAAAGAAAAGCGCCACGCTAAAGCTCACATACGGTTCCCAGCTTACGGTGGAAAAATTGTTTCCAACATTGCTCGCATCCTCATTTTCATCCTGATCTTTATCAGCTTGACCTCCCTTTTTGTCTAAAATTCAAAAAAAAATTTTTGTTTTGAGCCTAAAATATGTATTAAAATTAAAATAATATAAAAAAATTTGGATTAAATAAATGCTGGAAAGAATAAGTCGTACTTTGAGTGCTGAATGAGTGAATTAGACGCTCCCAAATTGCACGATTCCGCACAATGTTACGGTCGCGAAACATTTTTAGCGTAAAGTAGACCATGGCGAGAAAGCACGCATAACTGGCGATTACCGGCAAAACCCGCAAAAACGTTTCCACGCTGAAAAAACGTATATGTATACATATAAATTTCAATGAAAATATGAATATCTTAAAAATTTGTGTAAATTGAGTCTGTGTACCTGATAAATTGCACGAAACAAATCATTATCAATGTCTGAAGCTGATGTAGTGGGAATATCGCGTAAACAAGAGTTCGCCATTGTTGATGAAGCTTGTCTAGTAAATATTCAACCAGCGAATCGAATGACCGCAGTGACTAAAAGCATGCTTACTGTAAACGATACTGTAAACGATCAAATCAATGTAATAATGAACACATTATTATAAATCATTGATTGGCAAGCCTCGACAATACGAATAAAATCATATACCATGTGTTTGCTAGCTGCGTAATTTTTTTCAATTTTTAGTGATAAAAGAGAAAAAATGGTATTAAAAAATTGACGCTTTAATTTTTTATACGAACCCATTTCTTGTCCGTCGGCTGTGAAGGCTGCTCGCTCTCACCGTTTTCTATAATTTTATTTAGTTTCTCCAAAATTGCTTGCTTTTTTGTCTCGAATTCCTTCTCATTCCCATTCCCTTCGTCTAGTCCATTCAACGCCTCCTCGAATTCCACATTCGTCAGCAATTTTTGCACCAGTTGCTTTTGTGTTTCGCTCTCATCGGATCGTTCCAGTTGTGCCATAATATTTCGGATCCCATCTTGCCCCTTGGCTGCGTCCGTCCGGCGAATGGCTGTGTACAATCGCTGTGCGGCATTTCGTGACCATGAACCTTAGCAATAAATAATATAAAAAATTTTTTTTAGTCAAAACAAAAAGTATTTTAAATATTTTTAAAATATTACAATATTAAAATTAATTTTAAGAATGTTTTGCTTTTTCATTTTTGTTTGAAATTAATAAAATTGTTCTTTATTTTGGTGCTTTTTTCACCTGGAACGCTTTCGACTCTCTCGTGAATGGGTAGCGAACTAAAATGTTCCTCATCGGAAGAGTCGCGCCTCAAGTGCCCGAATCCGGAAATTACAGGTCGCGGCATTATTGATCTTTGAGAAAATAGTTAAATCAAAGCCACGAAAGCATTGCTTTGATCAATAAGATAAATGGCTAAGCATAAACTAGTAATAGTACATATATGCTTTTTAAAGAACTTTGAATTTTTTTATTTGCATTTTGCGATAGCCGCCATTTCAAATTATTCAACTAATTCCGCTTTTTTCTTCTTTTTAATTGAACTACGATAACTGCATTGACAATTGAACTACGTTCTAAAGTTTGAATTCAAGTGTTTTCTTGAAAAAATGAATTTTTTATTTTATAAGTAGTGATTATTTTATATTTGTGTCCCGTGTCAGAATCGTTTAAAAAATTACCCTTTTCATGAGGTAACAAAAAATTATATTTTTCAATTTGGTTTGTGCTTATGCTAGCAATTTATCTTATGAATCGATAAAAAAAATTTCTTCATAATTTTAAACATTTGTCAGGAACATCAAAGTTTGCATTGATAACTTTAGATATTTGTTAGCCATGTAATTTATTCGTTATAATATCACTTGATGATTGATGAATAATAAATTGAGACCTTGTTTTATTTATTTTTTGTTATTTATTATGATTTTCTCATCCAATTGTCCTTAAAATTGTTCATAATGTGTTTAATTCTTGAACATATGCACATAAATTTTCAACTTTTGTACTTCAATACACGTAAGTAACTTTAAGGAAATCTAATTAGATCCAACACCAAAAGTTCATCAAAAGTTAATTAGATCCAAAAGTTCATCTTTAATAACAAAGTTTTGTAAAAAGTTTTCACCCGAAGATACATTTGCTCACTTTTGCGGTAATGTACATATACCTTAGTAAACTTATGTAGATACATCTGTAAGAGGAGATACAAAAGAAAACTCATTTTCATAGATGGCTTATTTCGCGGTAACTTATCTACGAAATGGGTTACCGCAAGAATTTTGATTTCATCAGTGCTGTAACTTGCATCCACGATACATCCGTCTGCCGCATCTGGAGTCCATGATGGATGCGCTAGTGCAAATAAATCATTGATGTTCAATGGATTCCAATGGATGCAATTCCAAAAAATGGAGATTGCATCCACCCTGCTCGAAAATAACAAAATTATGGAAATCAAAAAACAAGTTACGGTATTTGAATTTTTTTGGAATTTTAAAAATTGGAAAATTTTAGAATCCTGGAAAATCACCAAAAAATATCATATGTAATTTACTGCGCGTTATAATATTTTATTATGAATCGACTAACAAGCCTTATTTTCGTTCATAGGCATTTGTGCCCCAAACTTTCGCGCCCGGACATTTGAGCCCTAGTCAAATATATTTGCGCCCTGAGCGAATCCGATCCGATTTTTCAAACATTAACTTTTTTAATAATAGGTAGTTTCTGCATTTTGAATCTTTTACAATAAAACCTCTATAAATTGGTATTCTGAAATGATTAAGAATTTATTAATTGTTTCTTGCAAAATAAAAGTTTTTTTAGCCATTTTTTTAGCCAGCCATTTTTTTACAATAATTCTAAAAAATGAAAATATGTGCGCAGCAAATCTAACCGAAACAAAATTCACACTAGCTAATTTCTTTCTATATATTTTTAGCTTTGGACCATTAACAGAGAAGTTAAAATAGAAGGCACTTTGATTATTGGATTATCGTAACCAGATTAGAATTTACCAAAATTTATAATTTTTATTATTCTGCAAAAATATGCAAACTATCCAAAATTTAGAAAAAAAATTGCTATGTCTTTGCTTGAGGTGCAAAAGTCTGAGGCGCAAAAGTCTGGGGCGCAAATCGCCCAAGGCGCAAAAGTCCAGTAGCCTTAACATTAATCTTGCTTACAATTAGATGCGGCTAATGAATGCTAAAAAGAATAAATGAGATGGTGACCGGACAGAGAAAGGATCAGCTTTCCTTTTTACTTTTAATTTTCCATTATCCACTAATTCTGAATTTTCTCCTCACAAACGAATGTAAAAAGATGAAATCAACACCAAATCTCGCTTTTATCTTCTTTTTTCGAGTTTGGCGGATTATTTTTGAATGGATCTAATCAAAAGCGGGGTTTTGGATCAAATGTCAAAAGGAATCTGTTTTATGGCAACGGAATACATATGTATGTATGTATGTATGTATGCATATGAATATGTGATACGTTTTGCATAAAAGTTCTTGCTGAAATCTGTGCATTCTAACAAAAATGAATATTCGCTTGCTTTCGCCGTATCCAAAATGAAGATTTAGTATATTTTGTTAGTGTTTTTTCTTCAATATTTTCTTAAAATCGGCCAGAAACTTTAAGTTTATATTCGATTTTTAATATTTGAAAGGCTTACTAACGTGAATTATGAAAGTGAATCTTCTTTTTAACTTAACTTTAAAAAAAAGTGAAATTTTCATTTTAAAAATAATTCATAAAAGTACGACAAGTCGAATTTACTTCAAAAAATCTCAATATCGACTTGATTTTTCAGCGGATCGACGACAACAAAGGATGGAAAGCAACGAGTAAAGTTTGAAACGACATTGAAAGCAAAAGTAACAAGTGATTTGGAAAAAGGGAAAAAGCTTTACCTTGACAGACACTGGCCAATATCATATCATCATTATCATCATTATCATTGACATCACTGTCAACAACTGACATCATTATCACGATGCTGATGATGAGAAGAGTAAGGATAAAACGAAGTAAGAATAATTTTGCTCGCTTTCACATTTTAACAGTTTTGAAATTTGACACTTCGTCAACTTATGCTCCACCCTTGTTGTTGTCGCTGTTATTTTTGCTGTTATCGCTGTTATTATTTTTTTTAGCTTTTGTTGTCGTTTTGCGGTTTGACTTTCTTTTTTAAATGTGAGAACTACCTTGAAATTTGCAAGAGTAAAAGCGATTTTGCTGATTTTATTTTTTTGCAGAATAAAAAAATTTATTTTTGTAATTCTGTTTGAGTTCGATGAAAATGTTGTAAACTATTGGCAATATTAGTTAGCTGTAGATATTTTCCCATGCTATAAGGTATGTATGTAAATCAAATATGTTATTAATCGCAAATAATAACAAAAATTTATGCAAGAGGTCCGCCAATGCTGGCGATAGCAAATCGAAACGAAAGATTCTTCGTTTTTCGCTTGAGGACGTTAGAAAACGAAATGAACGCACGAAAAAGGTAAAAGCAATGGCGATTTTGGTAAGATGATCTACTTACACACGCCACTAACTAATTGTAAGTGGGGAACGTGACAAGTGAGATAGAGAATTGAATTTTGAGTAAATAACTCAAACACAACAATGGTGGACTACAACACACGCAGTACACAATGTATGTATGTTTTATGCACAACTAAACACAAGAACCGCGAAGAAGATCATACCCGCCATTTTCAATATCGAATTTTTAAGATGAAAACCTCAAAAAATTATCCGTAAAAATTCTATTATTATATGCTCACTTTAATTTCTTGTGAATTATATATTATGATGATACATGCAACCGTGAAATAAAATGAAATGGAACTCTTTTCATTGGCTTGCGTGAACTTCTCATTAACTAACGCCAATTTTAGACCTGTGATTTCAAGTCCACAAAAAGCCGAAATCTTCCTCCATATTCATTCAGCCTTATGAATATTTGAGTTACTTTCGAATTACGCAAAATTTATTTCTATAATTCCTAATTCTATTCATAATTCTCAGCTGATCAAGCATTTGTAAAAATAAATTGGCATCTAAAATATTTGCAATATCTGAAATGTTGGTGTGGCTTAACGTTAAAGTGCCAGGCTGCCTTTCAGATATGCCAAATTTTGTATTCGCTGCCATTTCGTCCACTTCAGATAACACCAATCACGCTAATATGTATTACAATGTTTGAAATCTCTCAAGCTCTGAACTTGATTAAACATTTTGAGAAGCCCTAAAAATTTATTAAAATACGATAGTGAATAAAAATTGTTCAGTCGATTGGCGAAAATGAAATGGAAAAGCTTTAAAAAAACTTTTAGTCATTTTTAAAGAGGCTGGCTGATACGGTGGTTAAATTGAATGAAGAGGACCAATGATATGTAAAGTGTGTAGTAATTTTTTTGGCATTTTCTTTTTTCTTCTTCTAAATTTCGTGATTTTTAATGAAATTAACAACTCTTCAAAATTTCTTTATAAAAAATTATTCAAAACGTTTGCACATATCCTTCCCCTCCCCCCAATACCATAGAGGAAATATAATTTGTAAAAGGTATCTGTGAGAGAAGAGATATAAATCTGAATATTTCGCCATCTGTCAAAACGATTTGGTTATGAATATTCTCATGCAATTTTTGTAAAAGTTACATTGCAACTATTCGATTGAATACGGAAATCGATGAATTCCAACCGGTAATTATTCCGTCACCTAAAATGTTGACGAAAAATTCCAAATTCTTATTAAAAATTTCAATTATTGTGGCACATCTTCAATATAATTATGTATGTACTTCATATTTTTATATGCACTGTAATAAAAATGTATACATATTCTGCAAGTATGAAAAGTTAAAAAGTTAACTAACTTTTTTTAAATTATAATTTTCAAAGTATTTTTTCTTTTCAAAAATCAAAGCATAATTTGATGAATATAGTGTAATCGTGGACTATAATTAAACGGAATTGCAATGAATTACATTCATACTGAAATATTTTTGAGAAAAAAATTTCGTTGAAATTGTCCAAAACTTCGTAAATTTAATAGTAAAAAACCATTTCATCTTAATGTATGGCTGAAAATGAATTAGGTAATAGTGGCTGAAAATGAATTGGGTAATTTCTATAGGACTTTAAACATTAATGAAATCGAATTTCAAAATATGTATAAAAACTCCCCCAAAATTTACATAATATAACTGATAAAATGCGGGAGAATGTTCTTGGAGGGAAGAAAATTGGAAATTTTATGGAAAAAGCACTCAAAGCTTCTCTTTAATTTTTTGTCAATTGTCAAACTTCAAATTTCGGAGAGTATTTCTTTCAAAAACATTTTTAACTCCCAATCCATCATTTTTCTGGAGGCAAAATGAGACGCTTTTTGGCCAGGGAAACATTTTTATTACTAAAAATAAACTCCCAAATCACTGACTTAGGCCAACAACAACAAAGCTGATGATGGAATTTCGGGCTGATGATGATAGAGCGGGGAGTTAAACGTTATTTAGTACCACCCTCTTCTACAATATTCGGCAAATATTAATATTTTCCACAATTATATTGCACTATTATATTTGGATCGCTTATTCTTGAATTTTTTTCCTTTACAGTTGAACCCTTTTAAATGCACTTTTAATTTCGGGAATTTTATATCATTTTTTGTCTTTATATTTTTAAATTCTTTTTATAAATTTAACCACCACAAATTTTAATGAATGCTGTTAGTAGTTTATTAACATTTGTTTCGTTTATTAACACTTTCTACCGTTCATTCCGCTAATAGCCAAAGGTGGTTGGTGGTGGTGGATCGTAGCTCATTAATCTGAAATGAATAATGTACTGCCGAAAAAATGAATCGCCGCAAAGTGTAATTGTGTAATTTATAAGTGAAAGGAAAAAAGTTATTTATTTTGCGAAATGATAAATGTTTGGAAGAAGAAAAAGAACTTGTAGAAATAAATCTAAACTTTTCCCGTGTGGATAAGATAAATCAACTCAAATGCCAATATTTCATTTTCCGGAAAAAAACTTTCTCTACATACTTTTTTTCGACAAAAAATGTGAAATATTTTCACTCATTTTATAATTTTAACATTTTCCATTTAGATATTAATATTATTTACATACATATACATATTACTGAATATTTTTGTTTTGTCAAACTTCTTGTCATTATTTATTTACAATTGAAAGTTAGCAAAAGTGTGCTCTCGCCTATCTCCTACCAATATTCTCGCAAAAATAAAAAATGGCAATTTTGTTTATAAAAAAAAATTCTGAAAAAGTGGAAAAAGGTTATACATATTTTTTAGCTACATACTTTTGCGTCTAAAAACGTTCGTTTTTATTTGGACTTCTTTTTATGAAAATAATAATAAACTGAGACAATCGTCTTGAGAAATGTTCTATCTTGCTAACTTAATTGTTAATTGTATATGTATATGTATGTACAGTTACAAATACATACATATACAGTTATAAATATGTATTTATTTAGAAAAAGTATACCATATTATGGTTAAGTTTAAAATTTGTTGTTATATTGATGAGTTAGTACTACTTATTGGAATAAATTGATTTGTGTAGTTCGAAAAGCAAGACGAAGTGGCAATGCAAAAAAACTAACTGATGAGATAAGACGTGGGAGAATTCGATAATAAATAGGTATTTAATAACGATAGTGAGGATTAGCAAAGAAAAATGTTCTTATCAGCCAATATTGAGGGAAAATCCGCTTGATTTGTGAAAATGTTATTTTTTGATATTATTAATATCGATAAATTACTTTCGTTCCATTTATTTACGATTAAATGAACTCATAAATGTTTTATTTGCTCTGTTACGAACAAATTATTTCACACTTTTTTGAAATAAATGTTTTACACAAATTATATCTATGTATATTTTAAAAAAATACATTTTTTTAAACAATTTAGTTCAATTTGAGCTTTTCCGAGTCTAAAAAGTTTTTTAAGCGAATAAAACTTTAAATTTTACTGATTTGGAATAAAAAGTGTGAATTGAACTGACGATCCGTACTTGAAAGTCTGTCTATACTGATAAGATAAAAAGCTAATTGATGAAGTCTAAATACATATACATGCATAGTGTGATATTGTATATTTTCAAACTTTTTATAATATTTTTTATGTTTGTTGATTACTGAATACATGACAAATACTGTAAGATAGGGTATGGTACAATCTTGTCTATTCAAAAATTTGGTCCCTGCCTGCATATGTATTTGTGTTATATGCGTTTTGTACTAAGAAAATGTCATTGAGTATGCAAATTCTCGTTCGCTCACATACTACCTTTTGCTAGTAGCAAGAAAAATAAAGGTCGACTCTCGGTGTAATTTTGTAGTGCTTTCAGCGAGTCCATTATATAGAAAACAACAAACATTAAAAACGAATTTTTCATAATAACAGTAGTAGTGGTAGTGGTGGCTAGCAAGGGTGGTGATGAGGATGATGATAATGATGTGAACGATAACGCAGATGACCACCGGATGTGAAAAAAAATATATGAAAAGAAAGGACAATGCAAAATGAAAGAAACGCAAATGGTCAAGAATTTGAGGAGAAAGCACAGTGTATAGGGCAAGCAAAATTTGAAAATACTGTAGATAAATTTTACAGTGCCGTAACGAGAGAAAGAAAAACAAAGGATAATACACAGAAAAAAGAACGTGAAAGACTTAGACAATTTTTTGGGTCAGTAAATTTAGTGGATTAACAAGAATGAGTACGGTGAAAAAGATTTGAAGGGAAAGAAAAGTTGCGCACTTCTGAAGCGACCCTTTCCTTTCTATCATCTACTTTCTCTGTTTTCCTCCACTTTCCTCTCTGTTAACAACATTTTGTTTTCTGTGCGACTTTTTGCATTTGTCAATGTCGTGCTTTCCTATAGTCGAAAAAAAATTTCCAAATCGAAATGGACAAGCAGAAAGAAGGACGAGAGTGCGCACTAATGCAAAATGCACACCTTATTATTGTTTTGGCGTTTTAGCAAACATTTTATATATTTTAAAACAAATATTATCAAAAATGTATATACATATGTACATTTTTTAGGGGTGTAAAGATTTTCAATTTTCAAAATTGAGAAGTCCTTTTGTTTTTCGATTTTCAAAAATCGTTTCATTCAAATTCAATGTGGCACTGCGACCCTAACTATAAAAAATATATGAATCAAATAAATATTTTTATAGTTTCAATGGCTCAATTGCTAGGGCCATACCGTGGAACTTTAGGCATCCCGTCAGAGTTTCGCATCCCATCATAGTTTTTTATCCTGTGAGATTTTTAGGCATTCCATAAATATTTTTTTAGCTCATGATTTCTAAGTTTCAGAAAATTTGTGTCTACGAGAATAGCATAAGGCTACGGCTACGAGACTTGGTATAAACATATTGTGTTTGATTTAAAAGAAATTAGATTGATATTTTGGCCGCTATTGTCTGGGCCGCAATCGGCGAGCCGCAATTGTCGCAACAATCGCTAATTTATGATTTTGTGCGTCATGTACATACATATTCGTTGATGTTGCGTTTTAGTAATTTTTTAATGCTTGAAAATTTTTTAATGCTTGAAAAATTTTTTAATTATTAAAAATTACATTGAAATATTCTTTACTTCTTAGGTTCAGCATTTTTTAATTAAAATGGAATAAGGACCCTTCAGGGCACAATGCTCATTCATTGACAATTTCACTCATAGTATTTATTTTTTTCCTATTTAGCCTAGAAGAATATCTTAAGTTTAACAAACAGTATTGTGTAATTGTTATTATTATTATTACAATTTGTGGAGGATTAAAGTTGAGAAAATGAGTAAAATTCAGACCATTATCAATATTTTTCATTTTGTAACAAATTATTTTGTAAGGTATAATAGTTTTTATTGGACGTTGATGAACAATAGGCAGAAATTGTTAAAGTATTACTTTAAGCAAAATGTATTTACAGTAGCATAATTGCAATAGTGTACTTGTAAAATTTCTAAAATTTAATCAAAATATTCGGAAAAAAGTTGAATTTTTGTTAAAAAGCAGTTAAAATATATGTATATACATATGTAATTATTGATGCTATCATGTATAGTGGCTTACTGTAAAATTCATCTTGTATGTATTATAAGATTAAACATTAAAACACTAATTGTTTCTTGAATAAAATGTTGATGCAAAATAGGCAAAAATTGTTAAAATATGTAATATCAAGCAAAAAAGCAATTAAAATTCCACGATATACCAGAATAAGCCCAGAGGCCGATTTTCATTTTGTTAGTTTGCATGTTTTAACAATTTCTTTCTAATGAAAACAATGGCAATAACAACAATTAATAAGGCAAAACAACACTTACCTGGCTCAATTATGAAAGTGTTATTTTGTGCTTTTGGGAATTTGTGAACTTTTTTGCATTACCGCAGGACAAAATATTAAAAACAAAAATCACAATATTTTTGGTTTTATTTAATTTGTGCAATTCTATTCTACATAGTTGCTCTTTCAATTGTGTTCGAATTAATTTTTTTAATTTAACTAAACTTTTTTTTGTCGTAAATTATTCGTATGTAGTAATATATTTATATGTTAATTTTTAAGTTTGATTTTTTGAAGTCAATTTGTTGGCAATTAAATTAAAAAAGATTGAAGACAATAAATTAACCGAATTTTATTGAATCAAGAAACACTTTTTTATTATCACGAAACGATTATTTATGGCTTTTTCTCACTCGATTTGCCCTTTTTTTGCTTTCCTTCCTTTCCTTTCCTTTCTCAGTTTCCTTTCTTTTTTTCTTGCCTTTCGGCGCTGCAATTATTTTATTCATTTTTATTGCGCGCAAAAGGCGGCAACTTTTTCATGTGGAAATTCATGTAATTTCTCAAATAATGGAAACGGTAGTAATATTGTACACAAAAATTTGCAGTCGTGTGTGTATTTGTTTAGTCAAATTTCAAAAAGTTGCATTCAGAAAAAATGACTTTCTTTTGGCTGAAACAAATAATGTGTAAAAATTGACAAAAAAATATGCCGAAAAATTTGTTAACGAAATTTTCAAGTTCTTTTCAAAATTTTACCTCCTCGGCTAAATTTTAGCGGAAACACAAAGACATTGTGTAAAAACTGTGAATTTTAAAAATTGCTGTCAAAAACTTGCATTTTTCCAGGCGGCAATTTGCAGATAATTTTACTTTACTTTTTTTAAATTTTTATGGACTAAAAAATATATATGAATTTTTAAATTTTTACCGAGTTTTGTTTTCGCGTCCGCTCAAAAAAATACGCAGAGTTTTGTTTAATTGAGAAACTGAGAGGCATGATTTATTTTAACACGAAGTCGTTAACTTGCTTCAATCTAATTGATTTTACTGCAATTTGGCGGCGTCGAGTAGTCTCGTCATCAAGTTGTACGGGCGTCAAGTTAGCGATGTCACCACGGTCGGTGCCCTGCTCCATCTATAAAACATATTTCTTTTTGTTTTATTTTCGTTTTTGATGTTTTGTCTAAAAACAGTTATGCCAAAACTTTAGA
Source organism: Deladenus siricidicola (assembly GCA_009724625.1). Classification (NCBI taxonomy): domain Eukaryota; kingdom Metazoa; phylum Nematoda; class Chromadorea; order Rhabditida; family Sphaerulariidae; genus Deladenus; species Deladenus siricidicola. The sequence continues at coordinate 84,297 of SAUE01000322.1, read as the reverse complement.
CTACTACGCATTACATTTTGAAGTGTACGAATATTTTAAAAATGTAAAGATTAATTTTTGGAAGAAAAAGAAAGCAACTCTTGCAACAAAAATGATGCTTACTGCTTTCACATATCATTTTTCTCTACCATCATTTTTTTATCTCTTTTCTCACCTTTCTTGGAGCTGTCTTATTTCAATTCCTCTTTCTTTTCATTCCTTTCCTCAGCTTAAGTGATGACCATGGCCATTTCCAGAGCAAAGCATAAAAGTGCTAAAATTCTGATTTATACAATTTTACAATCTCTTACTTCTTCCTCTTTACATATTTCTTTCCTTCCTCTTCCCCCATCTCATCCTCTGCCTTTTCTTGCTGTGCCATCTCACAAAAAGAAGAAATAAATAATAGAAGACAAACGGAAAATGTCGCTAAAAGCTCATAAATTTTATTTTCGGCACAAAATGAAAAATGGCAATAATTATGAAAGTAATAAATTACAATTTAGAGTCTATTAGTTTAACTTTTTTTCATTACAAATCGTTTGTCATATTTAGCGCATCTTCATATTTTTATTAAATTTCATGGTTTAGTTTTCGATTACTTAATTTTATGTCATTTTTATTTATTTTTATAACACAATTGTGTAAAATTACTGTATTCTTGTGGTTTATATGCATAATATTAAAAATACATATAATATTTTAATGAAATATTATATAATATTTTAAACTTTCTTTTAAAAAATTTTAAACAATTATTCGAACATCTCAAATATTTTTTTGTAATAATATAGATAGAATATAATAATAATAGAAAATACATATTCCTTTCAAAAATACTTCCAGAAATTATTGCATTTCCTGAATGTATGCCTTTTTGTGACATATTCGAGTGAATCGAACTTTAAAATTTGTCAAAAACTTTAATGATATTTTTTAGGTACGTTGATCGAGCGGTTATCGGTTATTATATTATTCCATAAAATATTTATTTTAGTACTTAGAGATGCGTAATTTTACCAGCCTCAAACATTATTTAATTTATTTCACATTGCTTTATTTTTTCACACAAATCGGCGCAAAAAGATCAAGTACGTTTTATTAAAATAACTAAATAAAAATTATAAAAATGTTTGGCTATTTCAATTTATATATATATATATATATATATATATAGACAACTTCTTTTTTAATTCAAAAGCAACAATTGTACTCTAAAATATATTTTACTATTGTAACAATTTTTTTGGTAATTCTTTAAATTTTTTACAATTTCGAAATTATTCAAATGTATTTTGAATAATTTAGTTTTAACTTAAAAAATAACTTTTTAATTTCGCTACGAATTTGATACAATGAACAATCCGAAGAAGAGCTTATTACATAAAATTGTTTATTATTACGAATTGAGGAGATAAAGGGGCTGGGATTGAGTGGATTTAATGCAAATCCCTGGGCGATTTTGTGAGTAATAAAAAATTTACATATTTCAAATTAATCCCCCTCCCCCCCCCACTTCCCTTGCAAATTCTTGCTTGAAAAAAAAGCCAAAAAGCAATTTTAGATCGAAAATTTACAGCGAATTTTTTGTCAAATGTCAAAAAAATTATCTCACTTCTCAAACTCCTTCCATCTCCCCTCCCAATCCATTCACTCCATAATATTCCCACTGAAATTCCCAACAAAAAGAGCAGGTGTCTTTTCGTCTATTCGTCTCTCCTCCACCGAATTCAAGCCTTTCAATTCTTCTCGCTATCTGCATTACTCACCCTTGACGAATTTCTATGCATAGGAATTAAATACTATCAAAATTGTTTAAAACTTTCTAAACATAAAGTTTTTTTTAATTTAGATAATGCTAAGTTCTGATGTATGTACTAATGTACTAAGCTATGTACTAAAATTTTCAATTAAAGACAAAACCATAAATGGGAATCCAATCAATCCAAATGGCTGAAATGTTTAAAAAGTATCAAATTTCCAAGTTTGTTTAGCAGAAGTTTAAAATTATGAGAAATTTTTTAGAGAATATAAAAATAATACATTGGCTTTCTTATATTCCAAAAGTTACCAGATAAATTTTTTGGAAGTAAAATAAAATTTTTGAATAAGTCAAAAAATTACCAATAAAACTTTCAACTTTATTTAGATATACATATGTATATTTATATTTTTTTTATATGTTTGGCAACGATTTTACGCCAACCACCGCTTCCCTCCGTTTAAGATACATATTTGCAAAATGAGCACTTTAATCAATTTTGCCCACGAATGACAAGCGAACGGTCAAAAATTGGATTATCGTTCGTTAAGCACACGCATGAAATTTTTCATCCTATGGAAAATAATGAAATTTGCATAATTTCTCAAGTGTTTGGTGCCAATTAGCAAATATTTATTAAGCAAAAACTGTCATACCAAGCGCAAAAATTAGCCCACCAAAATTTCGTTGTTTTTTGTGTGTGTATTTTCGTGAAAAACATCTTTTTTGGCGATTATTTATTGACCCAAATGCAAAAATAAATAAATAAATGCCACATTTTTTCGAAACAAACAGAAGACGTTTCCCGCAGAGATAATTTCGTCGAAATTTATGTAATGCTAAACAAAAGGCAATCTTTAATTACTATCTTTCTTTTGTAGGAGTGCAAAATCTTTCACTTTTTAAAGTAAAACTTTTCTATGCAAAAATTTTTTGCAAAATATTATGAGCAATATATATAATTTTTTGCCAACATTTAAAAATAAAATATTATTTCAGTAAATATTCTACAAAATCTGCTTATTTAACAGTACAGCTCTTGAAATTGAAGCATATTTAAAAATAAATACATAAATTATAAATTTTTGCTTTTTATATAAAAAGCAAAATAAAGAAAAATTAAATCACAAAAAAAAGATATTTGTGAAAAAATAACACGAAAGAAAATTTAATATAAGATAATCTCTTTTAAATCTTTTGGCAAATAAGTTTGAGCATTTCATTTTTTGCAAAAGTAATCTTGCCACACAATGCAAATTTATTTTTCAGAGCCGCCTGAAGTGGATGAGGATGTTCGGACACAATTCAAAATCCCGGCTGGAACAAAACCATTCAAACTGTCCTGTCCCGTAAAGAACAGCGAAGAGGATGAGGTCATAGTCAGATGGAGCAAGGACGATGAGGAAGTAGGATATTTATCACCAATTAGTTTGCAAATGATCAAAACCACTACAGTATTAAACAATAATAATTTTTAAAAACATTGCAAATAGAATTGCTTCAATTCTTCCACTTTATATCGGATTAACCTTCTACACAGAAATAATTGCATTATAAGTAAGCTAAGTTTTTTATACATATTACAGATTACCACAGCTGACTGGGGATCTCAGTCATATCGTCTGCTGAACTCGAATTTGGATTTGAAAATCCGCAATCCACAAGTGTCAGATAGTGGACATTACAAATGTATGGCTATTAATGGGTTCGGTCACAAAAAAGTCGAATTCACGCTTCAAGTATACGGTAAATTATAATTTTCAAATGTATTACCTCATCATCACAAAAAAATTTTTATTTCAGACGCAAATTTTATTCAAAAACAAGACGCAACCGAGATGATTTTACTCACCGAGCAAGGTAATTTTTAAGCTAATCAATTATAATATTCTCGACAAATTTCTTTTCTTTTTTTTAATTTCAGCATCGTCGCCAATATGGTACGACCGAAATTCCATCGATTTTGCCATCAAGAAGCCGGTGCGTTTATCGCGGGGCCAAAGGCTTGAGCTACGCTGTCCGGCCAGCGGAAGTCCCCTCCCGAAAATTTATTGGTCCAAGAATGGAGTACGAGTGAATATTGGTATGTTCCTCAAAATTTAAAAATAAATAAATTTTTTTATTGAAATATTTTAATTTTCAGAGTTGATTAATCCCACATCGGCAAAATTCGTTATTGACAATGTCGACGTTGATGATTCGGGTATTTACACGTGCCGACTTGAGAATTCGTACGGCTCGCTGGAGGCCGATTTTCGCGTTTACGTCCGCGCTTTCGACGATGACGACGATGACTTTGCCGGTCTACAAAACAGCCGAAGATACGACAATTTGCCCAGTGCGGGCGTATTTGGCAGCGAGGTGGTGAAAAGTGGCGGAATGTCCGTACCGTCACTACCACAGCCGATCATCGACCAGCCAAACAACAGTACCGTACGAGCTGGTCACGTCGCACAATTTCAGTGCAAGGTTCAGTGGCGAAAGGATGCGCCCACAATAAGAGTAATATTTTTTTTCAAAAAGCTCATGTATGTGTACATACATACATATTCATAAAATATCGAATAACTGGATAAAGAAATTTATGTTGTGAAAAATACATCAGTACGTACATACATTTTCTAAAAAGTTTATGGATTATATGTGTATTAATATTGAGAAACAAATTAAAGCATTTTGCTTAACTCCTAGCTATGTCTTTGACAATAAAAATAAGAAAAAATTGCAGTGGCTGCGTAAAATCGACAATCCCGGAACGGTAAAAGCGATTACGCCAAATGCCACCATTCTGCACATCAACGACATGCACCTGATGGTATTGGAGCAGAATAAAGATGCCGTTCAGATCCAAGAAAACAACAATAACGACAACAACATTAAAATTGATGGCACAAAAGCATTTTTAAACAAGCTGTTGATAGCGAACGTCCAGCCACACGACTCGGGCCGATATTTTTGCGTTGTCACCAACGCGGTCGGCCAATTCGTTTTTCGGTCCACATATTTAGAAGTCGTAGAAGGTACATTAAATTTTTTCTAATCAAATATTGCAAAATTTATCGTAATGAAATTTCAGCGGGAAGGTTTTCTCCACTCACCAATTCCATGAACGTGATTATCGCTGTGGTAATCGCTCTAGTGTTGACGGTAGTGACGCTGGCGGTTGTTTGGCTGTGCTATAATAGTACTTCCGATCCGGTTGTGAAAAACATCTCATTGGCTGCACCCCATCAATTTTCCTCAACGTCTTCCACATCGTCTTCCGCTTCGTGTGCTGAAAAATACCCAAAATCGTTGAGTACTGCTCTAATTACGGCAGAATCTGCTGCGGTGGAAGGGCATGAGGGATTGAAACGCGCCATTTTTAGCGAACCGCCACCTCCGCCGCCCCAAATTCCACTACCGAAAGCACCACTTATTACGCAGCCGAACTTGAATGTGTCAAATTCCATAATGTCACCACAGCAACAATTACTCATTCAGCAACAACAATTCCTCCACCATCAGCAACAACAACAGCGGTTGCTGGAAAATCAATTGGTACATCACAGCCAAATGCATCTTCATCATGACGTTAGTTCACCTTTGCTCGGTGGAGGGCCTCATCATCCATCACACAACATGCAAAATGTTAATACCAGCATTGGTGAGCTATTATATCCTTCATCGATGACACTGGACAGACGGTATACGAATCAGCAGCGAATGAACACAATGTTCAATCCGTATGCTCAACAGCAGCAACATATCTTGCACAGGACGAAAGCCGAAGACGAAATGAGCCGGCTCAGCAGTCACATTTACGGTACGGTTAATAATTGAATTTGTAGTAAAAAGAGATTGAATTTATAGTAAAAAAGAGAATGAGAAGCCCACAAATGATGAAACATGCTGATTTTTGGAGCACGAGGATGTTTTTAAATTTTCATACATAGTAATATAATTTTAGATTTGCTGGCGGTAAGCTCTCCGCTGCCGCCGCACAACTCCACGTCTCCCTCATTGGTCAGGCATCACCACCAAAACAACAACAATAACAACGACAACCTTTCATACCATCAACAGCAAGACACAACAGATTGGAGTTGTGGAAATAAATATGCTCCACCTCCAGCTCCGCCTCTTCCACCGTCACTCCCGCCGCCTCCACACGCGCGTCCCACAACGCCCGCGAGTACAATCGGCGAGAGTGATGATTTGAGGCGCTTTGTGGAAGCAGAAAACATGAACTTGCAATGGAATAATTCGAATATTCCACAAACATTAAGGCCTTCAAACACCAGCAGGGTGGTGCTCAACGACCAACAATTTCATCAGCCCAGAAGGCAGACGCAGATTAGTGTAGGAGATGGCACGACTCCGCGGTAGCTAGGCGATTCAATTTATATATTCTCAAAATTGTTCTAGTCAACAAAACAATTTGTTTTTGATCAGATATTTATTTTTATTACATGAATTGATTCAATAATAACGTGGTCCAAAATCTTATTCTCTTCGACTTCATTATCAGGAATATCAACTGTATTGATCCTCAAAATGTATTCATATTTTTTAAATCAACCGTACAAGTTGAAATCTGATTAACAAATACGTGTATGTTTATTCTATTCGATTTGTACAAATTTGCATGCATTATACTTTTTACATAATTTAAATTAAATTAAAAATGGTGTTAACGATTTTTCCTCTTCTGTTAACGAAAACGATTTTATAAATAAATTATTACGTTTTTGAATTACCCTTTTATAAAAAATCATATTTGTTAACACATTTTTTTAAACTTGTGTATCTATTTACAATGTTCGGTTTGAAATTTGCATTTTTCTTGAGCTTATCTTGACTCCATTTTGAAAGACTTATTTTAGTCAAATTTATTGGCAACATTATCATATAAAATTTATTTCAATAAAGTTATATTATGTTCGATATCATTATACGTTAAAATAAAAATAATAAAAACAATCACAAAAGTTTGAATTTGAAATTTTGAATTCGCAATTCACAATCTGTAATTTTGAATTTTTTTGATGAAATTTTGCTGCAAGCTAAAAAAGTGACATCGGGAAATCGCGATTCTGGTCAGGCCAATCGATAGGTCTTAGTAAAAATGGTTTGCGCACAAGTTTGAGAAATTTCTATGTCGAGTTCTATGCAGTTTTAGTGGAATTTCATCTGATAAAATTGGTGGGCGATCTAAAACACCCCCCTTTGTGTCAAATTTCAAATTTCGCGCCAAAAAGTATCGTAAAGTAAAATTTCTTGTATAATTTATTCTGTTTTTTTCTGAAAGAACACTTCTTAACGATTCGAATGAAATTAACGTGGTTCCAAACAGATTATTTTGAAAAAAAGTTATAAAATTTTTAAAATTCATTCTACCGTATCCCGGGAACACTGATATAAAATTTTTTCAAAGTTGCGCATGCAGCAAAAAAGTTCAAAATACAAATTATTTCTTTTAAAATTCTGTCTTGAGTGCGGTTTTGATGAAATTTTAAGTCCCCCTCGCATTTAACGCTTCGAGCAAGTCAGAGGACCCGTGCTGCTTAAAGTGGCATAATTTTTCGTTCATTTTATGCTCGTCGCCGCAAAAATATTCGGTCATACACGAAGGGGTCGAAGGAGGTGAATTCGAGGACACTTCTTTCCGTTGCATTTCCTAAAGTCAATGAAAATCAACAAAAAATAAAAATAATAATTAATCGATTTATATGTATGTTTGTTCTATCTGACCGAAACCATTTGCCTTCAATACCTACATTATCGTTACGGCATATAACTTGCACAAGCTTTTCCACTTTTTGTATTAGTTCACTGATTTTATCGTCCCTTTGTGAAATAGTTCGCTCCAAATGACGAATACGTAAGTATAATTTCTAAAAAAATCGAATAAATTGAATTAAATTGAATAAACGGATGGATTACGGTTTTTATCCAAATTTCTATAAAAACAATAGAACAATTAAAAAATTTTTATGAAATCTACAATGACCAGTTATTAAATCTACAATTTTTGAATCTTGCGAAGATTCACAAGAAAACAAAAAAATTTTCAATTTTATTTTTCCCTCAGATTGTTTGAGACTGCTAAAGTTTCGCGCAGACCTAACCAGTTTTACGACGTTCAGAATTGTTTCAAGCTTTTTGAAATTGTTGAAAATACCTCAATCAATTGATCTTTGGTAAAATCTTCAAGAACCGGTGGTCGATAGGAACGTTGCTGTGAAGTCACAGTGTTAGTTGCGTGCTGAGCGTTCTGATTGCTTGAAATTGTCGACGGACTATAAATAAAATTTTATACATTAATTCAAGCATTCAAGCATACATGTAACATACAGATAATCATCGATCCTATGTTCTCGAGCAGAATTAATTGCATGGCCGTTAATAAACTGTTTAGAAATACTAAGGTCGTCCTCAATTTGACTCAAATTCAAAGTACTGTTGCCTAAAAAATAAATGAAGTAAATGTCATTTATTAATAACAACAAAACCTCTCTCACTTTTCTCTCACTCTCCCTCTATCTTTATCTCTATCTCTCTCTCGAGTTTACTCTCTCTTTCCCTCTTTCCCTCTTTCCCCGTTCTATTGTTTTCACATATTTTGCGTCCATACTTTTCAGGGCTATTTTGAATTTATGTACGAAATACCACGAGATGACGCTGTGCTACGGCTGCGTCGTGTGGACGGCCGAAATCTGCCATTTTGAATAGCTTCTTCTATACAATTTTTCAGCTGGAACAAAACCCACTCAACCAATTCAGAATCGTTACCCGTAGACAATGCTTGTATCTGCTCAGATGAAAGAGTGAAGTGTAAATGACGGAAAACAACTCTGAAATTTAGGTTAAAATTTTTGGTCCTATTATTAAAAAAAAGCTACGAACTTCTGCAAAGTCTCCCAATTATAACGCTTTAGTGCCGTGGAGTTGACATGGGTGAAGTTCGATAATGTCACATAGCGTGGTAGAAAATGAGCGATTAGTTCGGCCAATAAAACTAAAACTACATCATCGATTTGAATTAAAACATAATTTATTTCATAATTCTGTGTTATTTCACAATTTTATAACGCTTTTATTTACTTTTTTTCTGTATTTGAGTAAATCCCACGGATGAAAGATATAATAGAAGAGATATCATAAAGCTATCCGTATACTCCGCTAATTCTTCCATTCCAGTGAAATATTTCATAAAATGTGGTCACAAAATAAATTTCCATTTCAAAAAAATCAAACAGAAATAGCAAAGTGAAATCATTTCAACTTGAGAAAGTTGAAATATAAATGAAATAATTAAAAAAATAAAATTATACAAAAATCATGCTTATTTTTGCGCAAATTCAAAATTATTTCATTCTCATTTCCACTTTTTCGAGTTGAAATGAAACTCGACTTTCACTTTGCCATTTCATCTTCAATCGCGAAATTTATGTATATCATTTCACTTTTTTTTAGAAACACTGGCCAAAACACAAAAATTACCGCCATCGGAGAAATCACGTCCAAAATTACGAATTGGTTTTGATAGGTTGATGCTTCGTACCCAATTTCGGATGTTTTCTGATCGAACGGCGTCGAGCGGCTCTCCCATTGTATCAAGATGCGTAGAAATATTTATTAATCATTTATCAATGCCGAAATACAATTCCAAAAAATACTGTAAAATTCGATTTACTGTATTTCATGTGCATAAAAATACAAAACATCGCTTAGGATTACGCGTAAGTGTATTGTGTATTGCACACAAAAGCAGATATAATATAAATTTTTTCAAGGATATCTGACTGGATCATGCATAATTGTTAATGCATGTTACCAATTTAATAAATATTAAAAAATTTCAAAAAATGTCGACGAAAAATGCGCCATTTCGAGAGAAGAATGCACAAAACTCAACGAAGAAAATGGCAGACTTCACTCGAAGTGACGACAAGAAACAACTAATTTACGCATACGCACAAACAAACGAAAATGCCAAAAGAACATAAAACTAGAAGTAAAGCGCACGCGGAAACAAAATTACACGCACGACACGAAATTCATTTTCATAAGCGCTTTATGATTCGATTCTCATTCTCTGCTTCATTTTAGTGCCAGCTAATTTTAGCGGGTGTTTTAAACCAAAAAATAAAGCGGCTTAAATACAGCTGGAGGAAAACAAATCGGCTGTGGAATTTGAATATTTTTAATTATAATTAGAACCGTTAAGATTATTTGTCTATGTATGTAAAGAAGGGCCAACACCCTGCTATTAAATTCGTCCAACATTAATGCATATCCCACATTACTTAATTAAAATTAAGAAAGTGAATAAATTACAATTGATTATTGTTTTTTACACACAAATCTTTTTTTTTAATTTTTTGTAATTTGAAAAGTTTCTAAGGGGTTTTTCAAAGGTGTTGGGACATTTTGGGATTGCCATTTCGGGATCGCACATTTCGGGACAGACATTTCGGGATTGGACATTTCGGGACGACATTTCGGGACGGTCATTTCGGGATTGGATATTTCGGGACGATATTTCGGGACGGTCATTTCGGGATTGGATATTTCGGGACGATATTTCGGGATTGGACATTTCGGGATTATACATTTTTTTCAATTTTTTTTAAAT
>SAUE01000322.1:53149-73926 GCA_009724625.1 Deladenus siricidicola | reverse complement strand
TTTATAGGGGAAAAAGGGAATTTCCAAAAAAGCAAACTTTTTATTTCCAAACCATAGCCTTAGGCCCTCACCACCATCAACCAGTAGCAAGGCTATGCGGAGCCTTGAGCAGGCTGCTTGCCGAGTCCATTTTTTCTGAAATTTCTTATGTGACTTTTTTTAGGATGTCTTGCATTGTTTCCATTAGTTTTGAAGCGATTTAAAACAAAAAAATCTGAAAAAATTGAAATTATATCTTCTGTGGTTTTTTAGAACTTTGATTGGTTCTATTATAACTGGCCGGCGAGTAAAGTCCGGTTAAAAATTTTTTCAGATTCGGAATCAGCGCATCAAATAGAACTAGAACAAAGTATGAAACCCGAAAAAAAATTTGGAAAAAAATGAAATGTATAATCCCGAAATGTCCGATCCCGAAATGGCAATCCCGAAATGTCGCATCACCTTTTCAAAGCGGTGATGCGACATTTCGGGATTGCCATTTCGGGATCGGACATTTCGGGACAGACATTTCGGGATTGCCATTTCGGGACGACATTTCGGGACGGACATTTCGGGATTGGACATTTCTGGACGACATTTCGGGATTATACATTTCATTTTTTTCCAACATTTTTTTCGGGTTACTATGTTTATTAAAATTTAAAAAATTACCGAATTTATGGATATATAAAGAAAGTGTGTATTTTGACGATTACAATGATACTAAAAATTTGTTGTTTGGTTTAAAATGAAGCGTTGGAGATAAGGGGTAAAATCAGCGAAAATCGCGAGTCGTTTTCAAAAAAATGCAAAAATGACTCATCGACTCGCGAGTCACAAAAGAGTCGCGAGTCGTTTTGCGAGTCAAGTCACAACACTGTTTTAAAGCGTAAAATTTAATTTTGGTGAGTGGTGAATGTGTTGTCGCAAAATAAAAGCTAACAACAAAATCAAATGTTACGATGTCAAAGACTCTAAACTTCTGAAACCATAAAAATGAAATAATGGCACCGATGAAAATAACTTATTTATTGAGCACTGTAAAAACATTATGAAAAAGTGACCAGCGATGCAAATCGAATAGACAACGAAAAATGTTGCATATAATTAATTTTGATACGTACAACCAAAGACAAAGTCCTGTAATTTACATATGTAGATATATTCCATGTATTTCTGAGTGAAATTTAAATTTTTGGAAAAGAGCTGCTAGATGATATGTACATTATATACAAAATATGTATGGCGATGCAATACAATAATTCATATATCTGAAACAATATCAATAACCTCACAAGCTTTGACGGCACGCTTCACTGAAACTCGTTGATTGTTGCTGCCTGATTCGCATTTGCACCATCGCCCTGTTTACGTTCTCTTCGAAATTTGCGTTAGCCCCATTGGTTCCATTGCCAGTGACATTTTCACGGATGTCAAGTTGGTCGTACAGCTGACGCTCCTCGTCCTTCTCGCGCCTCACAACGAAAAATGCGGGTGTTTCGCTTGAGTCGTATATCTGCGCGTAGTATTGCTCGAGTTCGCGTATAGCGCACTCCTCCACCTCCACCAAACAAAAAGGCTTCAGTTGGCGGTCAAGAGCAGCGACTTGTTGTCGCTCTGTCGCCAACTCATCCGCTTGGATTTTTCGTAATGAAAGCGCTGGTGGTGGTGTGTTGACTATTTTTGGAGAATCGTCAAGTAGTGGTGAAGAATTCTACAAAGCGAAGTTTGGATCTTGTAAATATCCACATTTTAGTACAAAAATTCACCTTCATCCTAGAACTAGTAGTCCGCACTTCTGCGCTTTTTGGCGTTGGTGGTTGTGAAAGTTTTTCTTCTCGCATTATTTCTTCCAACGAAGAAATTCTGGGTGAAGCGGGCGAAGAAGAATTTGTACCCCTAAATATATTTCAATACATATATGTAAAGGTCAAATATGACTTTTTCAATAAATTCAAAAAAGAAATTTTCGATTAGTTTTTCAGAATAATATTGGAACACGATACAATAAACCGAAAGTTGAAGAAATATTCAAAGAAATAAACGATCAATTATCGTACCATACAGGCTTGTTTGGCGGAATATCGTTAGCCTCACTCGTTAACAGTAATTTACGTTCGGAATTTCGATGCTTCTTCCAATGCTAAAATTTGAAATTTTGATGGTTAATTATAAACTATTTTCTACCCAAATAACCCACTGAATACTCAAGCAGAACATAAAAAGATTATTTTATACAATACATCCAACAGCAAATAACATATATGTACATAGTATGTTAAAAACGGAAATTGTGATAATTTTCTCCAATAATTAAAGAAACCTTCTTTGATAAACGAACTCCATTCGACGGACTTTCGGCCAAATGCTCCTCAGACAACAATTGTGCCGTCGGTGCCCAAGTATTTGCCGGAATTTTCCAACACGTTTTTTGAGCAATACTTTCGTCGACAATTTGTAATTCTTCTTTTTGTGTGTTATTTGGTGATTCAACGCATGTTAAAGTATTTTTAGAATTGTTTACTTCGATTTTATCTTCTTCGTTCTTAATCGGAATGTCATCTTTAGCCGGAATATCTTCGATATGCCTGAAAATATCAATAAAAATTATTTATTCTAAAACAGATATAAATTTAATTTATTTAGCCATCGAATGTTTATTTTTCAAAAATACCTTTCCGATATTTGCGCTGACTCACTTGGCAGAACTTTACCATTCCGCGAAACGTGTAATGGTAGAGTAATCTATAATAAAAACTGAACCATTATACATACATATTTGTGATATATTTGCATACTATTATATTTGCAGAAACTTTTTTATAAAAAAGTTCTTAAATGCACCAAAAATAAGCATAAAATTAGAAAATGCCTTTTTTGATATAGGTCGAAATTCCTTCAAGGCTTGCAGGAAAGTCTCGGCAGAAATTTTATCGTCGAATATGTCAAGTTCCATCTCACGACAATAATCTATCGATAGATTCTGAAAGTTCGTCCTCACGGCTTGTTCCTCTTCTGTTTCCTTGTGTACTCCAAAGTCTTTCAAACTCCCCCTCAATCCCTATAACATGCAATAATTACATACTTTCGTTAAGATTTTTATATGTAATAAAAATACCAAAGAAAAATGGCGTTCAGCAAGCAATTCTCTGGAAATTTCCGTCACAATTTGTTCGGATAGTGACATAAGAGTATTGATTTTATCCACAGATTCAAAAAATAACGGCAAGTTTCGATAGACAAACGAAACAATCATTTCGTCGAGCTTGTCCAGCCGCAGGGTTTTTGCCAACTCAACAATATCGTCAATGTTGTCCATATGTACTGAAAAGCAATTTTCCAAACATTATGAAATTGAATTTTGCAACTAAACTTAATGAAAGTATCAAAAGCATAAAATTAATTTTTTTTTAATTTTTCTAAATCTTAAAATAATCTTAAAAAAACTTACGTTCTTGCTTCATTAGCAGAACGACTTCTTCCACCAAATCCAAAAACGAATAATGATCCGCAAAGAAAAGCAATTCCAGCATCTGAAAAATTGATGCCAGAATTTTTGTTGAATGAAAATGAAATTATGTACTCTTTAATACGCCACTAACACGTACAAGAGCGACAAAATATAAAATTTCAGTTAAAATATGAAAAGTGAGTATGAAATACCTGATCAAAGGTGAGCTGAAACTCGCTAAGATCGTGGCTAATTAGAAAATGTAGAGCAATATTTAAAATCTCTTTGGAAACACCTTCAACTTTTATTGTATCCAAATTTTCGTTCCAGCGAAATAACGTCTCGAAATAGGGAGCTTCATATAGCAAATCTCTGAAATAAAAGAAATATTATAATTTATTTGGAAGATGGATTCAAGAAAGGTAAAAATTTATATTTTTTTATAAATTCGAAAGAAGATTTTCTCTTAGCACTAAAATATTGAAATTTGACTGCGATGTTATTATAGAAAGTGGCCAAAAAATTAGATTTAGATAGCATAAAATGTTATTTCCAAAAATACAACAAGATAATTCGTGTGTAAAAATGTACTTCGAGAAAAATACAGTATCGCCGTCCTCACATACAAACGCAATTGATTCGCTGTCATTCTTGAAAGCACTACCAATGTCGACATCGATGTCCAAGAATTTTGAAAATATCAATGTATTGCGCATCTAAAAGTGCTTCACATATTTTTATTGAAATTTCTAATACATATATGTATGTATGTTTCATACTATACAGCAAACTATAAATTTGAATGAAAAAAAGCTTGCTAACCTCAGCGACAGCATCCAACGCCTCGGAAGAACATCTCTTGAATTCCTTTAAACGAATTTCTGATGCAATTTCCACCATTCTATGTAAATTTGACTCGAGGGCATTTAGAAATTCGTCCGTAAAGAGCTGATTGTGATCGGAATTAAAAGTAATTCGAGAATCACACAAATGTTCATTTGTTTCGTCATCCGAATTGTCTTTTTCTTCGTCCTGTTCGTTTTCATCTACACACAACTTTCCCAACAATCGATCGCTCATATTAAAAACTATCGTAGGCTCTCGCATTTGACAAATATCACAAATTTTATTCGAAAATATTTTCACCATATCTAAAAAAATTCACCCTACATAAAAAAAACTAAAATCAAAAAAACGAGAAAATCGAAGTATTTTGATGTCAAGTCAAAAAACTTGTGCATTAGCTTATGATATATTTAGATTAATTCTTGATAAAAAATGTTGTATGGGTTTAAGGATGACCGTTTTTTAAACCCATCAAAAATTTTTTGACTTAGTCATACTTATGTAGATGCAGGGAACGTCATTTGATTTTGAATTTTAAAACCAAAAAATTGTCTTAAAAAAATTTTTAAAGTAATCAAGTTTTTCGCCGCTAAAATGTAAAAGCCAAATCGTTGCCCCGCAAAATTAATGCCGCAAATTAGTCTTTTGGTCTTATACATATAACACCAAATGACGTTTCTTGATGTATGTATCAGGGTTGGTAACATTTGCGGTTTGCGATTTGTGGTTTTGCGGCTTTTTTGAGCAAAATTTTGCGATTTGCGAAAAATTGGTCAATTTTTCGCAAATATGTATTTACAAATGGAAAACAGTTATGTTTTCAAATTTGTGAAAATAAACATTTATTTGTGATTTGCGATTTTCGTAAATAAAATTCACCCTTGGTATGTATCAGAGATGAGTCGAAAATGAATTTGAGATTTCGAAAAACGAAAATCGAAAGACCCTCGTGATTTCGAAAATCGAAAATTTCAAAAATCAAATTTCGAAAATTTCAAAATAAAAATGTCCGGAGCATTTTATTCGCGCAATGTCGATCGGGCGCTTTTTCAGTTCATGTAACACCAAAAATGTTTCATTTTGGTTTGACATCTGACAAAAAGTAGCTTAAATGTGTTGAAAATTTTTGAAACAGAACATAAACGTAGCATTTTTAACGGAGAATTGAATATAAACAATAAAAACTTTCAATCTGTTAAAACATTCGTGATAGGACCAAAACAATTTGGTTGTCAGTTTTTTTGTGTCACCCTGTATGTTAAAACATTATAAAATTTGCCTTAGAAATTTGAGAAAAATTTTAAATTTTGAAAAAAATTTTTTGTTAAAATTTTCGATTTTCGGCAATTTTATCTTTCGATTTTCGGAAATCATTTTTTGAAATTTTCAATTTTCGAAATCACGACGGTCTTTCGATTTTCGATTTTCGAAATCTCAAATTTATTTTCGACACACCCCTGGTATGTATTACAAAAAATTACGTTTGGTTGCCGTTCCTTCAGCTATCCGAAGCGAATGGGAAGTACCCAAATATAAGAATTCAATCAATTCATTCACTGTTTGGTCATTAATTCGTCGTAAATTAATATAATTATCACTGTACCACCGCGCACAAAGAAATTGGGGCGCCCGCAGCTCCACAATAAATCGGTGAATAAAAAATTCCTTTGATTTTGAAATCACCCGCAATACACTAGAACATGGTACCGTTTTCTTAGACAAAGCTTGCATTCGCCTTAAACGCTGATCGAAAATGTTCATGTTTCTCCGTAGCTTTAGCATCATAATTCTTTTATCGCTGTCAACGTTGTGCAGCGTTATGTACGCTAAGTTCTTTCCGTTTGGCGATATAAATGCCTCCTTCACATAGCCAGGAAGACTTTTTATTCGTGTAAATTCACATTGCGGCTTTTCGTCATTATTGAACGAAATTGAACCGCGATAAACGCGATATTGCTAAAAAATAAGTAAGCATAAACTCTTAAACTCAAAATATACTTACAATTTTCTTAAGAAATCATTATTAACAAAAATTGGTGACTTTGCATAAAATTTTGTTTTATTATACATACAGGTAATTTTAATAAATTCAAAACAATGAAAATAATAACTTACATGACACAAAATAAAGTCGCCGTTAGATCCACACGAAAATATTCGCTTTCGATTCTTCAAATAATGAACGTCATTCAGAAGTTCACCACTATTTAAGGCAGACCAAAATGGCACAAGAGATTTTCCGTAATGTTTTTGCCATATGTATACATCATAATCAGACGAGAAAAAAATTATGGACTAAACAATTTCGAATGTATATGTAAAAAATCGTTACAAGAAAAATAGTATTTTTATGCCAAAGCAAAAAATATGAAACCAACCGTCGCCAAACTCGACGAAATTTTGCACACATTCGCACTAATTATGTCACAGTGGCGTGAGGTTACGTCGAGAAAAGTGACAGCATATTCGTGATATTCAAAAAATATCCTCGCTCGATTTCCGCCAAAGAGAACAGTAACATTATCCGCCAAAGTAAATCCAACTAAAAGGAGGTAACAACGATTATAATATATGTATAATCATATGTGATTATAGTCTGAAAAATGAAACCTTTGCCGTATTTTAAAATTGGATCTTCTGGCCTGAGCATCTAAATTCAATTCAATGGTGTTACCCTTTTTTAATTTGAAAAGTTTAAATAAATTAGTAAACTGTGTTTATTTTTTATTTATGAATTTTATTTGAACCAAACACTGCTTTAACGTAATATTTTAATAAATTGGCATACTGTATTCGCACGCCGCACAAAAAATTACCCGAAAAAAAGATTTCGGATATCCCACGTTGGTGTGAAAGGATCGAGTGGCGTACTCACCCATCTGGCCAACATTTGTGCCACTAACTAACACTTCTTTTCCAGTGGAAATAACGCTGTGATTATTTGACGTGGCGCAATTTACAATTTCTGTCGATACCATGCTAGTAAATTGTGCGAATTGAACGCGCTCCAGTTTTTCGACGCGTGCAATCGATGGCCCACAACCCAGCTGATTCTTGGAGTTGTCTCCAATACAGTAGTATGACTAAATATTTCAGAATATTTATTTTTTTAGTTTTTATTATATAAAATTTGCAGACCGGAAAACAAATAAAAAATCTTTGAAAACTTTTTTGCAACAAATAATAATGTGTGAATTTCCAATAGCACCGCATACAACTTCATCCTCAAGTTCAAACAATTTTGGACGCATAAAATGTTCATCGCCACACTTTCCCGCAATAAATACCGCATTTGACGGATTAAAACCCAAAAACAAAGTCGCAGAATTGCCAAGAACAATCTATAGCATAATAATACCATGTACATTTACCAACAAAAAATTTTGTAATTATACGTGTGTGGTAATGAAATTTTCTAGCGGCTTGAAATATATTCGTTGCCTTTTCGATGTTCCCAGCGGATTTCCCAGCGACATATTGTCGTTCGAGCCTGATGTAAAGACGTTCACTTTTGGTACAATTCGATTTTGTCGCTCCCAAAGCATATAATGTTGTTCAGGGGGAAATGACTTGAACATTGCGTAAGTGTCAAATTTCTTGTAGATTTTTAAAAATAGCGAATCCACCAATGTTTCAACATTGTTCGACATTTTCTTGAATATTTCCAAAAAGTCAAGGATGCGACCATGTGCGATTAATTCGTATACAGCGGATTCCACATAAAACGCCTAAAATATTTCATACGCCATAAAATTTCGTTTTCGCAAAAAACCCAACCAATCGTTGCTGGAAATCNCGTAAAATTTACCACCCCAGGTCCCACCCTGGTCCCAGTACAGGGTCCCAAAAGGGTCGGATCAAAAATCCGTTGGAAATGAATTCGATAAGTTCCTGCTTATCATCAACATAGGCAGACGCTTCAAGGATATGGCGTTCTTCCCCTGACAACTCGTCATAAAATAGCCAATTGTCAACACTTCGATCCAATAATAAATAATATTTAATAAGTAGACAAGAACTAGGCGTGTTCTTTAGTAAATTGAGCATTAAAGCCATTCGTTTCGTTCTGTCATTCTAGATATTTTTTCAATGGCAATAAAATCTTTTCAATATTTTAATTATTTTAAACATACTCAAATAAACCATAACACAAAAAATTACCTTAAACTTTTGAAATATTTTCTCCGACATCGCTTAACGAATATTCGCGCCGCCGGTACAAAAACCTAAAGTTATGTTAAAAAAAGACAATGTGGATTCATCTGTGAATGTCATTTAGATAAAAAATAAATTTCTTTTTAATTGACTGTCATCAATGGATTTTCCACGGGAGTGGGCAAGCCTCGCCGCGAAAAAGTGTCTCCGTTCTCCATCTTTCTCTCTCATTAACTTAATGTCTAACTGTTTTCGTTCTCTCGGGTGTTTTCCGCTTGTGACGATTCGTGGTTGATATTTTTTTCACACAAAGTTTTATAGAAGAAAATTTTGTTTCGTAAAAAAAATTTATTTCGCAAAAAAATTTTATTTTGCAAAAAATTTTGAAAAAATCACATTATGCCATTAAATGTTTCAAAAATAATAAATTTCTAAAAAAAATCATCAGCATACATTATATATATTTTATAAACATATATATTTTATAAATCAAAAATGGATAAATTAAAAAAAGTCAAAAATTTTATAAATCAAAAATGGATTTTTTTAAACATACCAAATTGGCAAGGGGGGCCAGAAAACGGGATTTTATATATGTATTACAAAATATTTTTTTGTAAAATGTTCAATTCACACAACATTTGAGATAGTACAATAAACAATTGTTAATCTTAGATGTCACAACCGAATCTTCTAGAAATTCGATGGCTAAATAATCAGGTTGACAGGCTTTTTGTAATCGACGCCGATAATTTTTCTTTGTATAATATTAACGAAAATAATAAGACCAAATCGTACGATAACACCTTGACATATTCCTCACCGGTTGTCTCAAGTTCTTCAAAACAGGAGCATGTCAGCTTTTCAATTACTAATTACATATTTTGAACAAAAAATTTTAAAAATTGTCTTATTTTAAAAAATTGTCTTAAAAATTGTCTTATAGGAATATCTTCGTTGTTTTGCTCTGGACCACAGTAACGATAATTATTTGGCACTCGGATTCAACACCGGCAAAATAAATATCACGAAGGCTGAAGTTGACCCGTCTGTAAAGTAAGTATTTTTTGTTTGTTCGAGCGCAAAATAATTGCATCGTATTTGAAATTTAGACCATTTCGCGGTGAAGAGATTCGTGATGTACAGAAAAAAAGTATTGCCTGCTTGGCCTGGAATTTTTTCGATAATAATAAATTCAGCGCAGCTTACGAAAGGTTTGTTCACATTTTTATTCTGTACATTATTCTGTAAATATGTATATGCACATTATTTTGTTTAAGGGGAAGAGGTGTTGAGCATACTGTAGTTGTTTACGACATAAATCGCGGAACAAGAAGCGCTCGGGATCTACAAAATACAGTTTTCGAAGCAAATTTGTCAGAAAAAGTGTCCGGAATGTCGTGGTTCAAGTTTGTTTTTTACTGGCTAATCAATGTATTTTTGGCACTCTAAGAATGTCAGCAAATTTTTAGAGACGATCCAAATCTTATGGTTGTGAGTACGCCACGTTGTTTGCGCTTAGCGGATATACGCGAGCGCAATGGTTTTCAGACCACTGTCAACTTTCAAACTACGCAACTAGGAGTCTGTACCGAACCGAACTTTGGCTACCGTTTAGCGTGTCATTCGCGTAATACCGTATTCGTGCTTGATCGTCGATTTATCACATTTCCTATTCACGAATTACAAATTGATGTAAGTGTTTTAAGAACATTCTACAATATGTACATGAAATAGAACAATAAAACATTGTTAAAATTGTAATTGCAATTAAAATTGTAATTGCAGTATGTACATGTTAAGGTGGACTCACATAGCATCAGTCGACTTTCGTGGCAACCAACGCGACCATTTCATATGTCGTGTGTGGTTAGAGAAACCGGAAATTTCTACAATTTCGCAATTTCTTCGAAGGCATACAGTAATTCTTTGCTGTCGAACGTGGAAAAGCACGGTGCTACACTCGAAAGCATAAAACAAACATTTGAATCAATGAGCACGGAATACAAGTACGCAATCCTGCCTAATTCGGTAATATATAAATTATTTGTATATGAACAAAGGAATTTCATTAAAAATTTAGGTGCCAGGTTTTAACAAATTGCACTCCTTCGACTGGCATCCAACGCAAAAAAATAAACTTGCGGTGTTCTGCTCATCTAGAACGTCACCAAAGAGTATACAAGTTATACGGGTCGGTGCTTTTTGTATTTTTGAAGAGATTTTCCACTAAATTTGTTTTAAATTTTAGCAACAATACGATATATTAGCAAATGTTAGCTCGTACGGGGAATTTGCGTTCACCGCCGATTTTGAATTGAGCATCGCCGGTAAAGTAGCGCCGCAGCTGAAAGAATCGTCTAATTTTCCTGCGCGATTCGCTACGCTCTCCGCCTATTTCGCAGAGCCCGATCTAACGGCAATAATGCGTCAACGAATAAATAACGGATACGGATACGGCCACACTTCTAACGCTTTATTTAGTATGTGTTTCTTCGTTTTTTTAATTATTTTATAATATTCTAACAAAACTTTAAATTTATTTATAAATTTAAAAATTCATTATTTATTCTTTATTATTTAGCAATAATTGAACGTTCGCGAATTGCCATAGAGAAGGATCTTTTCGCAAATGAGGATATACGTTTTTGTTGGCGTTGGGTGGATCATATGTATCAGCTGAGCGAAGCAAATGATTTTATAAAACTTCACTCTACACAGTAAGTTTTTATATTTAAAAAGTTTCTTACATATTGTTGGAAAATACTGGATTTTAGCTTTCCTGGCATACGACATGTAATTGTCGAAATGCAGTCCATTTCATCTAATCGCGAAGATGGAGTTACTTATAGAAATCGGGTATGTTAGATTTTTACTTTTTTTACATCACACGGCAATTTCTTTATTTTATACCATATCTATCCAAGATATGGAAAAAATTTGCATTTCTTTTTAGATTAACACACACATATAGATCGTTACTGATTTCATAAAATTGAAACTGTGTACATATTTAGATTTTTACAAATGAAAAACGAGATCAAATCTTAAAAATTTGTGGGTGGCCACCGTTTGAGGACAATGAAGCTTGTAGGTCAATGCTAGACAAGATGATGAGTGAGGAAAATGTTCATGCTAAAGCTCGCGCCGCGGCATTGGCCATATTTTCGGTACAAGGATCGGTTTGCAAAAAAGTATTATTTTACTTCAATACTTAATGGAATATTAAAATAAAAAATATACATCTTATCATAATTGCATTTTACAGTACATAAAAGAGCTGTGTGATTTCACGTTATCGGATGCCTTCAAGGAGAACGACCCACAATTCGTCGAACAATATCAAAAAATGGCTCGAATTGTCGCGGATGTTTTGGACAAATTTAACGGCATCAAAGTGCCAGATTATGAAACAGTTTGTAAAGAAATCACAGACAGCTACTTGCTTGCAATTGTAAAATTTCTGGCTCGCCGTGAAGGATACAATACGATTCACAATGAAATAATGGCTTTAAAGGTTAGATATTCTACGTTTGTTGAGTTATAACTTATAGAAAATCGGAGTTAAAATAGGAAGTCAATAATGTACGAGAAAAACCAGCGATAATTTTAAAATCGAAATTTTGTTGTGCGAGAAAAGTTCGGAAACTTTAATATTAAATTAATCGCTCTATGTGTAAAATTCAAATAAATATAGATTTTCGAACTTTTATCTCCCTTGTTAACAATTTTACAATAACAAATTCTTTTTTGTTAACATCAGTGTTTCCAAAATTAACTTTCGCTAAAGTTAAATTTCAACTTTCCCGCGCTTTTCTGAAATCATAAAAAAATTTCCACCAATGGAGATGATCGATATGTCAAGGGATAGCTTATTTAAAAAAAAGCTATCCACGATTTAAAAAAAGCGCGGGAAAGTAGAAATTTAACTTTAGCTAAAGTAAAATTAATTTTGGAAACACTGGTAAACATTCAATTTATATATTTAGAACATTGAACTCGAGGACAAATTAGTGTTTGCTACCATTCACATGGAAGACAACAGTTTGAACGCCGCTCTAGAAAAACTTTTGGCAGAGTTGGAGATTGATCAGCGCCCGCTAAGTGGGCTTCTTATAACTGGTCTCGACGACAAAACTGATTGTCATAAAGTGATACACAAGTACTGTATCTATTCGAATTACTGTTCTGATCATATACAAATTGTCTACACTAGAGAATATCATATTATACATAATTACTTAGTTTTATTTTAGGTATATTGATCTGACTCGAGACATTCAGACAGCATCGATCTTGCTCATAATTGGAAATTGCTTTCGGAAATCGAAAGTGCTGCAGGACATGTCTTTGCTAGGCACGAAAGTTACTGAGCTTTTAACACGAGCATTGTAAGCAATCATATGTATACAAACTAGCATTGTAAATAGTTATATACAACAAAAGTAACACAAAACCAAACTTTAGCGACGTTGAACCGACAATTAATGCCAGACGACGGAGTTTGCACTGCGTTCGAGACTATATGGAGTTAATGAATAACTGGTCATTTTGGTTGCAAAAAACATTTCTGGCGTCATTCCTCCGCACAAAAACACTCACCGACGGAGAGACTCGGCCGAAAACAGTGACAGCTCAGGTAATAAATTCCAAAATTCGTATTAATTCATACATATGCACACAATTTAGGCCATAATCGCGTGTAACTTTTGCGCAGCTCCAATTTATCCAACAAGTTTGGATAAAATTGAGATTTTAAAACAGCCGAACACTCCATCTGCTCTGTTAAGTTTTCCGAGACGCGGTGACAAAACGCGGGTAATGTCCTGCCCGCGGTGTAGGAAACCGCTTCCCAAATGCACTATATGTAGGCGACATTTTGGCAGCCAAGCTGAAGCCATAAGCAATGGGAACGACAGTTTTCCCGTTGTTCACTCGGCAATAGATCATTGGTTCGTGTGGTGCTGTGTGAGTTTTTAAATTAGTTATGTTTTAGTTTTTATATGTATGCATTTTCATTGCAGAATTGCAATCACGGTGGTCATCTATCACATATTAGAGACTGGTTTCATGAATACGTAGTATGTCCAGCGAGCGGGTGCGATTGTATGTGCATGGACCGAGATCATCAACTCAGAGAGGAGCTATTCGTTCATTCCAAAAAATAGGTGAGTCGATGTTTGCAAAGGCAGCGGATCATATGCCTATCGACCACACAAAAGACCACACAAGCAAGAATACGCATTGAAATGTTAATGATTCTGCTCAAATACTGCAGTTATTACATTTACTTCTTTTCATACGCAGTAAATAATTCTGAAAATACGCTCATTTTTCAATAATTCATTTGCTTCTTTAATTTTTGTTTTGAAAACGACCAAATTTATTGAGATCCAAATTGAAAGTTATTCACATTTTTACAAAAAGAAACCGTAAAGCTTGAATACATAATTAATTGTACTTAAAGATATGTTTCATCTGCAGATCTTAAATCGACGACTATTTGAATTGTGCGAAATTGAAAACGTTTCTTATACTGAAGCTATTGTCAGAATGTATTGTACGAAATCCTACCGTTGTTTCTTAACACAAAAAACGTTGTTTGCTATGTCTTTCCATTATATCACGTTTACCTCATTTTTAAAATATTTTTAATATAAGAGAGACTCGAATAAAGTGTTATTGTTTTCATAACAAAAGCCTAGCGATACAAAATAATACAAAAATGGAATTATGAAAAATTGAGTTTTAATCGATGTTTACAGAATTAATTTATCTTATTATTACAGAATTAATTTAGCTTTAGATAAAGTTAAATTTCCATTTTACTGTGCCTTTTTGGGATTTCTAAGTTCCAATCAGTCAAATACTCAAAATTTAGACACCACAGATGTCACGGAAATTAGAAAAATCACGGAAATTAGAAATTTAACTTTTTAAAGTTATTAAATTAAAATTAAATTTGGAAACAACCGTTTTAATACAAACATGTTGGCATAGCTTATTTTATTATTGATAAACAATTGCGGAAAAATCTTATGGCGTTTATTCTAAGCTCTCGGATTGCATAAATTATCAATAATGGTTGATAGTTTCTAACGTTACCAACAACTTGTTACGTATAATTACAAAGCTGACAAATAGTGGTTGATAGAAACTTATAATTACAAAGCTGACCAATTAACGAAAACATGAACAATTCAATGACTAGAACGCCTGTAGTGCAGCTCGAAGTGTGGATTGTTGTTTATTACGTTGCGAAATTACACCGCCGTTCTGCATTGAAGTACTTTTCATTATTTGAGTGTTCAGCTTCGTGCTTCCATCTACAACATTACCACGAAAAATAAAGTATACTTTTATAAATTGTTAAATGTAAATTTAAACTAATATATGTATATTACCGTATAACAATTTTCCACATGAGTGTACGGTATCGTTTTTCATGGCGTGTGCTGCATTAGCTTCTTGGCAAGTATCGACAGAGCTTGAGCGAGAGCGCGGTTGCTGCCCTTGAAGGCGTCTCGAAAAACGCACTCTTCCCGCCCCCACTTTTCGCTTATAATTTGAAGAGGAGGTATGCAATAAAGTACCTACTGATTTTGCACTACTCAACGATTCTTGCATACTAATTTTGTTTTGGACAATCTTCCGATTGTCGTCTACTATCGGCTTGCGTCTACTATTCGCAGTTTTTCTAGATGATTTTATTTGTGTGGTTGAAGAATAGTGTAATTTTTCAGATGGTGATAGTATGTTTTTCACTTTAACTCGAACAGTCTTCCCACGATGTTGTTTTGTGATCAGCAGATCTTCCGTGAATGACGAAGAAGGCGATTGTGTTGCTTTTCTGCAACGTAATCGACGTTGTGGAAGATTATGTATGGCTTTTAGGTTGGTGAGATCTTGTTTGGAAAAGGGTATCTTGTGGAATGGTAATGGCGTTGATGAACGTGACCGTTGTTTTGGAAGGAATTCCATTAAATCTGAAATGAAAATTATAGAATTTAAATTGTTTTCTAAATACGAGTGCCATTTAAAAATTTCTGTCAGGAGCAAAACATTTTTTTCCGGTGATGTAGCGGCCCTTTCTAGAAGTGGACCAGACCAATCCTCCTCATGTGCAATCTTTCTGTAGGGTTTAAATTGCCTCACTTCCGTAAATAGCCTTAGTTTGATAACATTTTTTATCTAAGCATCAAGCACAAAAAAATGATTTCAAAATCAAAAAATTGTAAAAATCAAAAGAATCAAATCAAAAATTACAATTTATTTTTTCTCATTTGAATTTTGCATTATCTATTCATTTTGACATATTTGAAAGCTCATAAAATAATATTTAATCGAAAAAATGTAACCCTTATAAAACCTATCTCTTGTTGGACCCTTTTGATTACTGTATTGATAATGTATTCGTAAAAAATGTGTATTATGTTCCCCTCACGTAAATTTTCAGCGAAATCCGAGGCGGTAAACTAAAGAATATATACATTGTATTGCGTTTTCCTTGGAATTATCTCTTGAAGTGAGATCTGGTAATTTTCTAGTCGCCGATGACGCGCAATTGATTATAGCACTCCGCGCTAAACCATTTGCAACTGCTGAACAATTCGGGGAATCCTTCGCTGCAGCGCGGCATAAACGATAACCGGTTTCGCGTAATCCATACTTTGGTTTTTCTAAAACCTTTGTATATTCTTCATCGTCTGTTTTTTCCAGAGCACATGAGGAACATGTTTCTAGTGAATTGTTATTATTTGTCTGTAATATATCTGTTTTGTCGACATCCACACTGTTTGATAGACGCGAAAAAGCTCCTTTTCCAAGCCTAAAATATTTCGTCTCATTATATGTGTACAAATCTTGCCTATACATATATACATATGTATGAAGCCACATTGAAAATGGCATAGTTCCTGCTTTTGGCCTTTTATTTTTACGATGTGGATATTGATCTAATGGCATAAATGGTTTTTTAGTGACTTTTCTTCGATACATCAATGTTTTAAGGGGTGTCTTGAATCGCAGAAATTTCGTGGTTTTACAGTAATGTTACATGTATGGTGGTAGCTTTTTGCAAAGTTCAAAACACGTTGTTTCTTGTTTTAAAGCACACATTCAGACAAAATTTGGGAATGTTTGTCTAATCACAAAAAAATACACGTCATTTTTCAAGTGACTTCATATATATAAACAATAGTTAATTTTTTAAATTCTTTAAAAAAGTCGTTTTTTGATCAGCACCTTTCGCATGTGTAGCACTCACAACGCTCATTGTTATCTCCAAAAAAATTTTCTCCATAAAAACATGTAATTTCGCTTCCGGCGATAATGTCATGTAGTACTTGAATTATTGCAGTATGGCCGTCTGGCACAAATTTGCAGTTTGGATTACAATCATGATTAATATAAGCTCCTGGGCCTAGCCATAGCTGAGCGCGCCTTTTTCTAAAGATGAATATAAAAAATTATTTTCCATACTGAGTCTTTGTAAATAACCTAGTACTGTACATAACGGAAAAATCGTTGACATCTTTTCTCAACAACTCCTGCTCTTCCTCCAGCGAGAGCTCGCCGATTACACCAAAGAGGCTTTCAATAACTTCCCCTTTGCTCCAATTTTTTGTGACGATTAGTTTTGCGCCCAAACAATTTTCTGTGGAATATCTCGAACATGGTCGAATTGTAAACCTAAAATTTTGAGTTTCGCATCTTGTTCCTTTTCGGAGGCACTGAAAAACTTACCCCGCATTTTTATCAAACATTGTCAAAAAACGCAGCAACTAAAATATTAAGTAATTTAGTATGTATGATTTCTTAAATTAGTTAAATCTATCTCACGTGGTCGCGGAAATTAACAATCTCTTTCTGCGTTTTATGTGATAATAATTTTCTGATTGATCCCAGCCTGAAAAGTGAGCGTACAGCAAGCGGCAAATCTTGAACACAAATGCATTGTTGGATAATTTTTATCACCGCCCTTTGATCTTCCTTTGGTGGCATTTTATATCTGTAAGATAAAATGCTAAACGATGTAATAAATTTTTTACACAACGAACGCATACGTTAAACTCATTTTATGCGTCTGAAATCCCAACATAGTGTCCACCAATAAAGACGTGCAGAGATCGTCATTTGCGCATAATTCTTTTGGTGTCATTGTATGGTATCCAGAAGGCTTAACGCAGATAGCGAAATCTTCGCTTTTATCACTTGTACTACCGAAAACACCATTCTGGTACATATCACTTTAAGCTTTAAAAAATCTGAAAAAAAATCGATATTTGATCTCAAAATCGCAAGTAGTATATGTATGAATGAGATGAGATGAGAAAGACCTCGAAGCCCACACGATAACTATTGAATTCTTTTGTACTGTTTATGGATGTTTTAAAATAAAAAGGCAAATATCTGTTTTGCAAATTAAAGCCTTGAATTCAATACGCCACAAAATTAACAAAAATTATAAACCGCGAAAAATTATATTTGAATCTTAGATTTGCGTAGCTCTACAGTTAACCGGTTATGTTGTTTCAAACAGGCTGTATTTCGGTGTTTTTAGGTTCCCATGTTTTCGGAATCGTAAGGGAAATGCGATGTGTATTTAATGTTTATAAATTCAATATATTATATGTATTGCAAAAATTTTTGTTCCCGATTCCTGCATTAATTTTTATAATTTATATTTTGTATTTTTTTACACTAGATAATAGTCTAGTTTTGTTTAATTACGGACGGTTTAGATAATACATGCTGTAAAAACTGAATGATGAGTGGATCGGAGGATAATTCTATCACGTCTATGAATTTGAAAATCGATAATCAGGAATTGCGAATTTGTCAACACGACGCGCACGAAATGAGGTTTCTTTTTAAATGGTTACAAAGATAAAAATTTTAGACAAAATAGACGGTATAAATGGAGTTTACCGCCGCAGCCCAAAATGCCTTGAAATGTGGTTTATACGTTCTAGAACGTGCTTGACACGGATAGCGCACACAAAATTAGGGGGCGGAAACTCCTTCTGCACATTATTAAGTAACATTTGATGAAATTAGACAATAAAATTATGTCTAAAATAATAAAAAAACCGAAATATAATTCTTATAGAAATTCAAAAAAGAATCCCCATTCCGTAAATGGGCAGTTTGACTTTAGTTGTTATGCCCAAAATAAATAAAATAGACGGTATAACGTCTTTCCGCCTCCTAAATTCCCACTTTAAGCACACCCACATACGTATTACACACAAATTCATCAAAAAATGGGCGTTTGAGCTGCGGCAGTAAACTCCATTTGTTCCTGTGGATCCCCGAAAAATAAAGATTATTTAAAAAAATCAAACTGCAAAAACATGGTTTCAAATTATTGGTTATTAGTGCAAATCATGAGTTCAAATCTTACAGCATTGATTGTTGGAGAAAAACGAAAAATTTATTTTTAAATGCTCTAAAATAATTCAAAAGTTATGTGCAAAACATTCCGATTTGAAATTTAGAGAGCAATATCAACTAGCCCGAAAACGACAGGCCGAGGCTAGCCAGATGTTAAGCATCGAACGCGTTCGATGCAAAACGCAGGAGGCTGAGATCGACCGGCGCCGAAAACAATTAGAAGAGAGCAATGAGTTCATTAAGAGACTCCAGGCGGAATTAGAGGACGCCCGTCGTACGGCTAGCGGAGTACAGTGGGAGTTGCGCGAGAATGAAATAAAATCGATGCGGGACGCGGAGATCATTCACTACAAAGCCCAAATAACCGGTTTGGAGGCGAAATTGAAACGGGTAATTTTTGATTTTTTTGGAGCATATTGTTTTATAGACGGAATTTTTATTTTTACGAGCGTAGTACAGCTCAAATAGTCCCTGCAAGACTTTTTGTTTTTTTTTATTTTTAGTTGATAATTTGCGACTTTTTGATTTATTTACGAAATTTGTATGCAATTTAAATTTCGAAATTTTTTCAAAACAAATGCTAGACATTCTGCTTAGGACATTTTTGTTCATATTTCGACCCACTACGTGCGTAAAAAATAAAAATTCCGACTATATTTTTCTTTTTACGAAGAATTTTATTCTAGAAACAGTGTGATTTGGATTCTGCCCGAGAACTGATTAAGGAGAGACACAAATCGATGGAGCGTGAAATAGTTGCTTTGAAAGCCGAACTGGCAAAGAAAGCGACTTCTGATAGGACTTCCATTCTGGTGGATAATGCAGAATTCGGCGAAGTAAACATTTTCTTTTGAATTTATCTCAACATTAACGGATACAATTTAAATTCTAAATTTATTAGAAAATGGATCAACTTAACCAGCGAATCGGTTCGTTAACGGCAATGAACGAATCGTTGCAAGACAAGATTAATGGCATGAAGGCCGAAAAGTTTGAACTGGAAAATGTTTGTTTTTTATAATTTTAATTGGATTATTATGATAAATAATAATGTTCTGTGGAAATTGTTGAAATATTTGAAAAAAATTGTTTTGGGTTATCCGCTTATTTTAGAAGCTTCGTTACTGCGAGGAGGACAAATCTTCGCTGAAGCGGGAAATCGATTCGTTGAAGGATCAGCTGACGGACACCGAAGGATCCGGCCAACGCACCACCTCCTATTTGTCGAACGAAATCGATAAGGTGAAAGAGCAAAAAGCTCAGCTTCGTTGGGAGCATGTGCAGTTGAAGAAGAAGTTTTCACGGTTGGAAATGGAAAATAAAACGCTCAGCGATCAAATAGTAGGTTTTTGATGATGATGGTAGCAATCGACAGAAGAAAGTGCCTAAAAACATTTTTAAAAGAAAGAATTCTAACGTGTTAAAAAGTGGATGCTTTGTCACTAAAAAATTTACATTTTCCCTTAAGAAATAAATTCTTTTCGAAGAACCTTTTTTAATTGGAATAATTTAATAATATGTATTTTTAAGTGTTTGGTGCAATGAAAGAATTTTTTTGAAACATTCTTTTTTTTAATTGCAATTTTTGTGGGTTCTTTTTGCTAAATATTTTTGTAACTGAAAAAAAACCGTAATTTTAGGAAAGCGGTAAGAGCATGGGCGTAGACCATCATCAAAAACTTGAAGATCTGCGGCGCGAAAAGGAGGAGCTTTTTGCGGAGAACAAGGATTTACGAAATCAGTTGTCTGCGTTGAAAGACGCTCTCTTCGAACACCAAAAAAAGGTTGGATGATGTTTTTAGCGGAAACACTTTATCAAAGGATTATACTTTATCAGTAAAGTTTTTCGCGTGCGGGGCAAAGGAGAATTTAAACCAAAGCTTTTATTGAGTCAACACCAGACTGACTAACACAACAAACGGATCGCCTTTATATAACATAGGCTACCGTA